>SNQJ01S0050779.1:88363-101169 GCA_010110895.2 Picea sitchensis | reverse complement strand
TGAATAAAATTATGGGTGCTTCCACTATCAACCAGAATGATGACCTTCTGATGCTTGATGTAACCGATTAACTTGAGGGTTTGGGGAGAGGAGAAGCTAGTGAGAGCATTGAGGGAAATGACGGGTTCTACTTCGGGAGGGTCTGATGGAGGGGTTATGTCAGTGATTTCAGGTGACTCAGACACAAGGGGAGTTTTAACATCCTCTTCCAAAATATCCTCAGAGATGGCCATAAAAAGATTTTGTTCCTTACACTTGTGGCCCGGAAAATATTTGTCATCACAATTATAACAAAGGCCTCTGAGTTGGCGTTCAACCATTTCAGCCTTGGTCAATTTTTGGATCTTTAATGGGGCGGAGGGAGTGATGGGAGTGATGGGTTTAGGGCGAGGGATAAAGGAGGGTTTTTTTTTTTGAGGGGATACAACCTCTTGTGCTTCTTTAGCTCTTTTAGTAGCCTCCACCAAACTCGAGGGTCAAGCCATGAGGACATGGGCCTGAATCTCCTCCTTGAGGCCACTGATAAAACACTCTCAAAAGAAGGCATCAGTCATGCCCTCGGTTCGAAAATCCAGGCGCTCAAAGGCAGTTGTGAAGTCTTCTACTGTTCCTAATTGTTTCAACTTTGTCAAATGGCCCAAATGGTTGGTGCCCATGTCAAAGCATTCATAAAGCTCAGCCACAAATTGGGTCCAAGCAATATACCCTTGATGGGAAGTTTTTCTCCATTACCACCATTTCCAACGTTCTTGATCTAGATGGAGAACACTATACCGGAGTTTGGCCAAGTCATCTGTAATGTCGTATAAAGAGAAATAATGTTCCATTTGGGTTACCCAACTAGTGGGGTCCAAGCCATCAAATTTGGTCACATCCACCCATGGAAGGTGTAGGTCACGTTGAAAGTGATGGGGCTGAAAGGTATGGGAATGGGAGGAATGTTTGCCTTCGGTCTTTGGAGGTGCTTCAGAGAAAGGGTCATTTGTAGGGATCTTCAGTTTGGTGTAGAGTGATGCAGACAGATTCAAGCTAGGTGGTTAGTTCTTGTTTGACTTCCTCCATTGAGGACTGCATGGTTGTATTTATGGTTGTATTGATGGATGAATCGATGGAGGCAACAATAGCACTGAGTTGTTTCACTTCTTTTTGGGTCTCTAGGAAACCAGATTGCAAGGTGTTGAAGCAATTTTCCAGATCTTGGCTATGGGTATGGGCCATGAGGATGGGTGAACTGAAAAGGGGCAGGTGGGGTCAAAAATTTTGCCAAAAAATGATATGGATGAATGTGATAAGGGTGAAGAGATGAATCCAATGGAATATGTCTCAAATAATGGTGAAAACATTTCCAGACTTTTTTCTTTTTTTTCTTTTTTTTTAACACCTACGGAGTTATACTCCGGTCTGAAGAATACTGCAGTGATGAAATCCCCAAATGATTAACCAAAAATAAATGTGTATTTACTTGGCAACCCGAACACAGTTGCGCGGCAATAGATCTTGTCTGTTTTAATTTGTTTATGTTTTTGTCCCCCAAGGGTTAGGTATTCAAGGGTTCTACAGACAAGGGTTTTCCCTGTGCTATAGCTCTTTGATATACGTGCGGGGTCCAATAGTAGTACTCATCCCAATATCTCAGGGCACTAACTAAGGAGGATAGACCGTACCCTTAGCCATACTACCTGAATACCTAGGTACTAGAGAGTATCTTCCCGAGTGTTGTTCTCGGTGACACTATAGCAGTCCGGTGGCCGATAGGTTTATCTAAAGTGGGTTTCAGGAAATCTAGGCCGATCCGTACATAGGTATTGTCTGATGCGCTACTACTCGAAGGGGTTCCAACAGGGGTTACAAGGGTGGCCAACAGATGTGCGCTTAAGAACCACTTGTATTTCCTACGTGTATGAATCCCTCAACTGCGGGTTTATGTGCGTAATGACAGATCTCTGTGGCTTAAAGACGTTGGAATACATCTCTACCCTAAAAAACAATTCCCACAATTTCTGCCAAGGAAAGTGCTATGATACCACTTGCAAGATACCAAATATAATAAATATGCAGAACATAAATAAAATGCTAGAAATGGCAGAATAACAGTAATATAACCAGCATAGTCTCCACAATAACACAGAAATGGTATAAGAACAACAACATAAATAGCACTTTGATTCAGAAAGAAATGTTCACGAGCCTCTTCGAGGGGGCAACCTCCAGTCGAGCAGTGCTCTGTTACAATAATCTCCAAGATAGGGTTTTCATATCCTCGACCCTTATTTATACTAAATATGTCTATCGAGAGAATCATCTAGAGGAAGATCCTTCTAGAATTAGAAGCTTCTATTAGGTCTTCTTACATCCGCCTTATTCTATTTTATTGAAAGGCCTTATTAATATTGACCTTTATTACATCTGAATATAGTGATCTGCCTATGTGCGGGTTAGGACCCTAACATGCTTCATGCTTGGTGCCTACGATTCTCACCCTTCCTTGTCTGTGTCCTTTCTCGACTCAGACCTCCTTGCCAAACTTGGTTCGAATGACTTCTTCTCAATGGCTTATAAAGGGCTCCAAATGGGCGTGCCCTCTTTTCCACCATGACGCGCCATCCTTATTTTGTTGGGCCAACTTGCCTCATGGGTGCACGCCCCATGGACTTCCACCAATCGTGCATCACCCACGCGAGCCAACTTTGGTTTTTCCTTCATTTGTGGGCGTCGAGCTGACTTGCACGCATTGCTGACCAACCACACATCACAACGTTCATCACAAGTAACTTTGGTTCGCTCATCTTGGTGCAATGAGTGCCCAAGACGTTCGAGCTCATCCACATAATCGATTACGTCATTCACAAGGTGGGTAAGGCATCCCCCTTGCCCATCCATTTGGTGGCTTCGCTACGATCGAATGCACAAGACTTGGGCACACGCTTGACCTTCCTTCCTGAGGTGTTACAATATCTTTGCTAGTGATGATTTTGTGGGCAGTATGATCCCACAATCTACATCTCTTATCTCTGTCACTATAACCAATAGAGATATACTTCCTTGACGAAATCCAGCAATGTGAGCCTTCAACTCTCACCTTCGTGCTAATTTCAATGGAGTATGCAATCCATAGGATTTAAAACGATGGGCTACCAAAACAATGTGCCCAAGAAACCACAATTGTTGTCCTAACACCCCCCTTCTCATGACCAAAACTGACCAAACTTCCCTCAAAGTTAGGGTATCCAAGAATATTGTGTTACTCCCCCTTATCACCTAGGTCTACATCTATTCTTACTGTGGTATTCCCATTTACATATAATTAAAATTTTGACTTCACCTTGAATTTTCCATTTGAAACCTTCACCTTACCATTTCTTCTACTGTTGTGCACCATTACAGACTAGTTGGTTGGCACCCACTCGAGCCAATCATCCTCAAATGCCTTGAACAACACCCAATTGCCAAGCTACTTAAACATGCCTTCGGGCACTTTAAAATCTTTCTCGACCTGGCTTGCAGACTAGACAGTCATTCAGGTGGATCTCGTTGCCCACAACTCGCGAGGTGTCTCGCTCTTCGTGCACACGTGACACCAGAGATTTTCTCGACTAAACATTTCAGCTTGTTCCAACTTGTAATCCCACCACATTGCAAGGACCGTGCATGTGAAAACCAAAATCATAAATAACTCTCGATTCGTGGCTGACACATTCATTTGTTGGAATAATTCTTACAATAGATTTGGTTTGAATCTGTTGAAGATTTGTAGGAGGTTGTTGAGAGATTCTCTCTACAACTATCTCTATGTTTGGTGATAGTTGGATTTGATTCCAACTATATATACATGTAATATTGTGTGTAATATTGAATATAGAAATATTATTTGTCTGTATAATCGTGTGTTATGGCTGCTCTCACAAAATTTAATTTGGTATCAGAGCCAATTCTGTCCTGACTCCCTTGCAGGAGGGCCAGGAGAATGTGAGTGCCGCGACAGTTTTTTTTTTAGTGTTGTTTTATTTTTATTTTGCTGAGTGTGATTAAAGAACTACTACGAACTGTGTGAAGCACTTGAAATTGTGTGCATCTGGTGGATCCTGCAAAATATAAGAGGCATTGTTTCCTTGAAGTCTCTTATCATTTAGTTATCCACATGAGTTGTTGATGTTGTGCAAGAGAAGGAGGTCACCAAGTGTTCACAATTCTCATATTATAATAGATCCGTGGAAGAAAGATTATGATAGATTATGATAATTGCTTATTCATTATTTATCGATTTCCAATATGAATTCATTAATTGAATGCACAGATCCATGAGAAATTGTCAACGATTGCAAGCGGCAACACAATTGGTTCAATAACCGAGGAGATTGATACAAATGGGTGGAGGATTTGCTAGACGCGACGATTTCAAGTATGGGACCAGTGTCTCTTTGTGATGTGATCATCCACTCTAAGTCAGCGAGAGGGGAAGGATACACGAAAAATTCATATTCCGCATGGCGTGGTGTTTTTCATTTTGAATTTTGTGACCTCTTCCTCCTATTCCTATTTACTAGAGTTCGTAAAAAGAAATGTTTACCGGAGTTCGTAAAAGGCAATGAAAGGCAGCTATATTAATTAGTTTGTATTAGTTATATTAATTAGTGGGAATGTATTTTTTGGTTTGTAAAATTTATATGAAGGAGAACCAATCAATGTACAGAGTAACATGATTTAAATTAGTGGTTGATCTCAACGTTCTTCAGTGCCAAGGGAACACATCATAGATTTGATTATGTCTACTTTATGTCAAATGCCTGGAGATTCTTGTTGTACTTCGGTGCTTCAAGATCAATAGTTACAGGTTGTACTTTGTGTATTGTTTAAAAAAGTTCACTTGTATGATTGACCGCTAAAAATACCCAGTAATCAGATCAATGTCCTATATAACTGTCAAAATTTGCTCTTCGAGGGAATTCCATAGATGGTAACTTGTATCCATAGGATAATTCAGTATCAAGACTGTCCTTCGGGAGGTCGAGAAGCGTCAATTCTACAAATTCGTCAATGATGGTTAGAAGCGTTGTTATCTTAAATGAGTTGAAAGGGAAGCTCGAAGTTGTGGAGAAGAAAGAGCATATACCGAAAGATTTTAGAGTGGATAGGAGTGTTGATGAAGACCAGTTAGACAAAGAAAGAAAATGATTAATATTGTAATTTGTTATTCGTAAGTTTTTATAATGTAAGCATTATGGGAGGGTGTTGGAATAATGATTACAATAGATTTGGTTTGAATCTATTGAAGATTTTTAGGAGGTTGTTGAGAGATTCTCTCAACAACTATCTCTATGTTTGGCGATAGTTGGATCTGATTCCAACTATATATACATGTAATATTGTGTGTAATATTGAATATAGAAATATTATTTGTCTGTATAATCATGTGTTATGGCTTCTCTCACAAACTTTAATTTCATTCTCCATGACCTTGCTAATTATAGAGAGATGTCAGAACTGATTCTATGCCACAAAAATTTCCACGTTTGTGCTTGAATCAACCAGTCTGCACTCTGTGATGCCCAAATCCATTTGTATCTCATGATCCTAAGAGTTTGACGTGACAATTTACATACTAGGGATATCATTTGTGTGCACCAAAGTTATTGCATCCACAACTCAATTCCATTTTGACTTCTTTCCAAGTAGGCCACACTTCACAACTAGCCCAGGCATTTCCAATATCCTGCCAACGATTGAAGGAAATTGATGCAGCCACACTCCTCGGAGCACGCCTGCTCACACAGGATCTTCTTCTTCTCGGCCCGAAGAACTCCAAGCTTCTTCTATTTCCCTATCGGGAAATCTGCAACCACAGTTCTCTTCGCGCGATCCCCCTTCCTTGACTTATCGGGGAATCAAAACTCGCGACTTCGCAAGTTCTCTGTTGATCCCTGGGCTCTCAAATCCCCGAGACCCGATGGATTTTGTCAATGCTAACTTTCTCTCACCTTATCGGGATTTCATCTCTATCACGACTTCACTACTCGCGATACCAAATACTTGGTTTTCCAACCTCCAATACCCGATGCGTCGAAACATCGATGTCGGGACTTCGGACTTCGCGGGATCGTGAATCCTAACGCTAATATCTCGGGACTTCTCGCGGAGAGATCCCGATGACTTCGTGCCACCTGTACTCCACTTCTCCAACTCCCTGTGGCCCACACTGTCTACACAACCGTCAGAATATCCTGACTTCCGTGGCCAAATCTTCGACTCTTTTCTCGCGAACCCCGATAGGCGATCTCGCGATTGATCCAATGGCCCTGGCTGACTTGGATCAACGAATATGCCCCTCCTGAGCTTAGAACCTCTTGATACCTTCACTGTAACTTCCCTGCTTCTCTGTTAGATCTGACGACTCACAGGATGTCGCGAATTCTCCTCGGAGAATTCCGACCGTTCTTCCTTCCTTTGGAAAATCTACGAAATAGCTAAGTGTTCCTCCACGGAACTCGTTCCCCTGTGCGTAAATTCTGACTCTTCTTGCAAACCTTAGGCCACAACTTGGCTGAGCTATCCTTCAAAAAATTTGAAGGCCTTTCCCTCCTGATCTTTTCCCACGACTTTAAGTCTTCTCAAGAACTCCTGCACGCACTCCTTGCGGCAAATCTTCAACCCTGTCTAAGTGTTGAAGTCTTTTGACTTTGCGCACACCTGCAGCAACAATCTTTCAACTCTTCTGCTCAGAATCGCAACTCTGAGTCTAAACTTAGCCTACGCACTCCTTGCATGGCTCCTATGCCCAACTGCACCTCTGGGACGAATGAGAACAAAAGTTAACTACTTGAGCCTTCCGTGAACACACTCCTTGCGGACGACTTCAAATGCACTCCTTGTAGGAATTCTTGCTCAAATAGAGAAACAATTGAAACTCATTCTCACTTCCTCTCAGACTTCAGGTTAACCATGAAATCATATACAAATCATATAAAATCAAATGTATAACAGGAAGCAAACATTCATGAGCATAACATCAATACACAGAGAAACAACACAAACCATGGATTTGAATCAAAACTTTCTTCTATTAATTCAAATGTCTATACATGGGTGTTCTTCATACAATTCTCTATATTCTCTTCTCTTATGAATGCTCTAACTAATGTTACAAATACACAATGAGGGTGTCTATATCTCGTTTTCCCTCTTGCACTCTAAAGCTATCAAATCTAGAATTAAATTCCTATCTACCAGCATTAACTATATTAAATGCCGACTATCTACTAAGGACGAGAGCTATCCACTCAAGGTCCATTTACAATATACAAAATGCGCCTTCATAAATGGCTTCATTAAAGATTTGTGCAACAATCGCAAAGTGTCTTTCAAAATTTGTGCTAGCTTATCCAGTTGTCTTCTGCTTCCGCGTTGGCTTGCTTGATGAGTTGGCGATGCTCCTGCATCATACTCCTCGGCTTGAAAACTTTCATGGGCTCCTGTCCATGAGCTCCTGCACGGTCTATCCATGCTTCTGTATGTCTGCTTCGCTTTCCCAGCTGGCATCTTCCACTGGGTGGCCCTTCCATTTGACCAGATACTCGAAGTATTCCTTTCTTCTGGTCTTCTTACCCACTCTCTTGTCCAGTATGCATTCCATATGTGGCTTCTCTGCAACTGGTAATCGTTTCACCCACTGGATCACTGGCTCCTCAGTTCTAGTCTCTGTTTCTCCAACCCTGTATGGGTATAAATCTGCAATATTGAATATTTGAGATATTTCGATGCCATCCGACAAATCAATCTCATAAGCATTTTCTCCGAATTTTCTCAAGACCTTACATGGTCCAATTTTCTTCATTTTCAGCTTATTGTATGTTCCCCTCAGGAACCTTTCTTTTCTCAAGTGTGCCAGAACTAGATCATCAACTTCAAACTGAAGTTGTCTCCGATGCTGATCTGCTCTGTGATTATACTCTTGGTTTGATTTCAGCAACCGCTCCTTCACTCTACTGTGAAGTTCCTTCATCGCCTTAGCGAATTCTTCTGCACTAGCGCTGCTAGTAGAAATCTGTCCTAAATATCTCAATTCAGAAACTCCTCTTGGTTGTGTACCATACACAATCTGAAATGGACTCTTCCCTGTGCTTTGATTCACTGAATCGTTGTATGCAAACTCTGCCTGTGGCAATATATGGTCCCAACTGTTGTGGTGCTCTGTCACCAAGCTTCTCAGCAAGTCTCCCAGACTCCTTTTCACCACCTCTGTTTGTCCATCCGTCTGAGGATGATAAGCATAACTAAACACCAAGTTAGTCCCCAGCTTCTTCCATAAGGGCCTCCAAAAATGCCCTATGAACTTCGTGTCCCTGTCCTAAACTATGCTTTTCGGCAACCCATGAAGTCGAATGACCTCTTTGAAAAACAAGTTTGCGATGTGAGTCGCATCATTGGTCTTCTGGCATGGGATGAAGTGTGCCATCTTTGAAAATCTGTCTATGACCACAAAGATTGAATCAGCACCTCTTTGTGTCCTCGGCAACCCCAATACAAAATCCATGCTTATCGCCTCCCATGGCCTCTCTGGTATGGGAAACGGCTGATAAAAACCTGCATTCTGCTTTCTACCCTTCGAATGCTAGCAAAATCTGCATCTATCAACAAACCTCTTGACATATGCTCGCATCCCCGACCAAAAATATGACTCCTTCAGCTTCTCGAATGTTTGTCATGGCCAAAATGTCCTGCCAATCCACCACTGTTCTTATCTTTTAACAGATTCTCCCTCATGGAGAAATTTGGAATACACAGTTGATTTCCTCTGAACAACAATCCTTCCTGGATCATATAATCCATCCAAGGGCTTCTGTCTCTGAGAACTGGATTCTCAGCTGCTTCATACGCTTCTGCAAAATTTGCATCTCCTGCGTACATGTCCCTGAGATTTTCAAAACCTAATGTTTTGACTCGAAACTCCTACAACAACAAACATTTCCTGCTCAAAGCATCAGCCACTTTGTTAGCAGTACCCAAAATATGCTTAATCACAAACGTGAAATTCTGCATATACTCTACCCATTTTGCATGTTTCTGATTCAACTTCTCCTGTTGAGTCACAAACTGTAATGCATGATTGTCACTATACAATACAAATTCTTTAGGGATCAAGTAATGTCTCCACTTTTTCAGTGCCTGTATGATAGCATAAAACTCCTTATCATACATGGAGTATTTCAGTTTTGCTTCATCCAGCTTCTCGCTGAAATATGCAACCGGTATGTCTTCCTGACTTAAGACCGCTCCTATGGAAAACCCACTTGCATCACATTTAACCTGAAATGTCTTCAGGAAATCCGGCAACACCAACACTGGTTGTTCCGTGATCTTCCGCTTCAACAGATTGAAGCTCTTTTCAGCCTCTATTGTCCAGTGAAAATACTTATGCTGCTTCTTCACTGTATCCATCATCGCTGCGCTAATCCCACTGAAATTCCTAATGAACTTTCGGTAGAAACTAGCCAAACCATGAAAACTTTTCGCCTCGAAAATATTTCTCGGTGATGGCCAATTCTTGATTACTTCTACCTTATCCGGATCCATCCTTAACTCATTAGCCGAAATAACAAAACCCAAGTAAATGAGCTCTGTCTTCATAAATGAGGACTTCCTCATATTAATCAACAGCTTCTCCTGCTGTAGCTTCTTCAACACAATGGCCAAATGCTTCAGGTGTTCTTCCACTCATTTATTGTAAATCAGTATGTCATCCAAATAAACAATGACAAACTTCTCGATGAACTCCCTCAAGACTTCGTTCATCAACCTCATGAAAGTACTAGGTGGATTCGTCAAGCCAAACAGCATGACTAGCCATTCATACAAACCTTCATTTGTTTTGAATGTTGTTTTCCACTCATCGCCTTCCCTCATGCGAATCTGGTGGTATCCGCTCTTCAAATCAATCTTTGAAAAGTACTTTGCCCCACTCAGGCAATCCATCAGATCATCCATTCTCGTCAATGGGAACCTGTATCTAATGGTTATATTGTTAATTTCCCTTGAGTCAGTACACATTCTCCAACCTCCATCTTTCTTCGGACTGAGTACTGTCGGAACAGCACACGGACTCAAGCTCTCCCTGACCAATCCTTTGTCCAATAAATCCTGGACCTACTTCTTAACCTCCTCATTTTCTTGCAGCGTCAACCTGTATGCGGCTTTATTCGACAAACTAGCTCCTGGTATGAGATCGATGTGATGACTCAAACTCCTCATCGGTGGCAACGAACGAGGTAATTCATCCACTATGATGTCAACGAACTCTTCCAACAGTTCCCGAACTTCTTCTGGTAGATCATCCACTCTTGTGCTAGTCAGAATAATCCTCGGTTTTCTGACCACAAAGAATTGTGGATCTTCCTTCTTCTTCACCTCTGTAAGAAGTTCCTTCCCACTCATGAGAAGTATTGTGTTGCTTACTTCCATCTTCACCTCCTTATCCTTTATCGGAAGCAACATATGGGTTCTCCCATTTTTCTCCAGGGTGTATGTGTTCATTCTCCCATCATGAGTCACATTTTTGTCATATTGTCATGGTCTACCCAGCAATAGATGACATACATCCATAGGAATAACATCACATAAGATCTTATCATTATACCCTCCTATTTTGAATTCGACCAAGCATTGTTTAGTAACAGTTACCTGGTGTCCTTTTTGTAGCCATGAAACTCTGTATGGGCTGGGATGATCAGTCGTCTCCAGCTCCAGCTTCTCTACCATCTCGGTTGAAATGAGATTATCCGTGCTACCACTGTCAACAATGACCTTGCACACCCTATCCTTGGTCTTGCAAGATGTTCTGAACAGTCTAGTCCTTTGGACTGAACTTTCCACCTCCTTCTCGGGTGTCAAAAGGACTTTTCGCATCATAAGCGATCTTCCGCCTTCTGCATCTTCGGCTTCAACATCACGCCTCTGTGCTTCGGTGATGTGAGCTTCTCCAATGTCCTTCTTTTTCTCTGGACACTTGTATGACTTGTTCCCATTCTTTCCGCATGTGAAGCATGTGATTACTCCACCCCGGCCTCTTCCTCTACCTCTAGTATGAGGAAAAGTATTGCCATCAGCATATCCTCCACTCTGCTCTGTATGTTGTCCTCTATGTTCAACATGTGGCCCTCTCTGTGAGGTTCCACCTCTTTCAAATTTACCCTGAGGTTTCTCCCATTACTCTTTGGGCTTCTGGTATTTGTCCTGGGAAACTACCTTGCCTCTAGGCTGACTCCTTCCTTGCCCTCACTGACCTTGCTTTCGGCTCAGCTTCTCCTCAGCTTTCAGAGTCATCTGATAAGCATCCTCCACCATCCTGATGCTAACCATGCTTAATTCATCCTGAATGTCATATCTCAGACCATTCAGATATCTGGCAACCTTCTCATCATCGCTCTCCTGATGACATGCCCTGATGTTCAGTCGATAGAATTCCTCAGTGTATTCTTTCACTGTCATCAGTTTCTGTCTCAAGTTTTGCATCCTCCTGAACAGAGTAATTTGGTAGTCTCTTGGGATGAACTTCGCTTTCATCTTCGCGATCATCCGATCCCATCTCTTGATCTTCTGCTTGCCTTTGCAGCGTCTGTCAGCTTGTAGCTCGTCCCACCACAATGCTACATGTCCCTTCAAGCGCGTAACAACATGCTTGACTTTCTTATCCTCTTCGACATCTTCATAGTCGAAATATGTGTCGAGAGCTCTAATCCAATCTAGTAGCTCCTCGGCATCCTAGTTTCCCTCATAAACTGGAATGTCCATTTTCGCCTTTGCGCCCATCCTAGCAATGGCTTTGATTAATCGCTCAGTTGATGCATCTTCGGCTGCAACTTCCTCCTCTCATTCAGCCTCAATCTCACTGTCGGAATTACTCAGATCCCCTGCACTAGCTGTGTGTCTCTGCGCTGTCTCCATGTCTTCGAGTCTTGCTCGGAGATCACGCATCTGTCTTTCCATTTCTGGATTGACTACCTGCCTGCCTCTTCTTCTCACCTCCCTGTCCTCTGGATCAGGTGATTGCCTCTCTCTCCTCGACGACATGGTGAATCCTTTCCGTGCTACAGAAAGCAAAGAAATATTCCATCTCTGATACCAAACCTGACGCAGCCGCACTCCTCGGAGCACGCCCACTCACACAGGATCTTCTTCTTCTCGACCCGAAGAACTCCAAGGTTCTTCTATTTCCCTATCGGGAAATCTGCACCCACATTTCTCTTCACGCGATCCCCCTTCCTTGAATTATCGGGGAATCGGAACTCGCGACTCCGCAAGTTCTCTGTTGATCCCTGGGCTCTCAAATCCCCGAGACCCGATGGATTTTTTCAACGCTGACTTTCTCTTACCTTATCGGAATTTCGGCTCTATCGCGACTTCACTACTCGCGATACCAAATACTTGGTTTTCCAACCTCCGATACCTGATGCGCCGAAACACCGATGTCGGAACTTCAGACTTCGCGGGATCGAGAATCCTAACGCTAATATCTCGGGACTTCTCGCGGCGAGATCCCGATGACTTTGTGCCACCTGTACTCCACTTCTCCAACTCCCTGTGGCCCACACTATCTACACAGCCGTCGGAATATCGCGTATCGCAATATCGCGACTTCCATGGCCAAATCTTCGACTCTTTTCTCGCGAACCCCGACAGACGATCTCGCGATTGATCCAATGTCCCTGGCTGACTTGGATCAATGGCTCTACCCCTCCTGAGCTTAGAACCTCTTGATACCTTCGCTGTAACTTCCCTGCTTCTTCGTGAGATCTGACGACTCACAGGATGTCATG
>SNQJ01S0050779.1:76916-88289 GCA_010110895.2 Picea sitchensis | reverse complement strand
TTCCCATGTGCGTAACTTCTGATGCTTCTTGCCAACCTTAGGCCAAAACTTGGCTGAGCTATCCTTCAACAAATTTGAAGGCCTTTCCCTCTTGAGCTTTTCCCACGACTTTAAGTCTTCTTAGGAACTCCTGCACCCACTCCTTGTGGAAAATCTTCAACCCTGACTAAGTGTTGAAGTCTTTTGAATCTGTGCACACCTGCAACAACAGTCTTTCAACGCTTCTACTCAGAATCGCAACTCTGAGTCTAAACTTAGCCTGCGCACTCCTTGCATGGCTCCTATGCCCAAATGCACCTCTGGGACGAATGAGAACAAAATTTAACTACTTGAGCCTTTCGTCAACACACTCCTTGCAGACGACTTCAACTGCACTCCTTGCAGGAATTCTTTCTCAAACAGAGAAACAATTGAAACTCATTCTCACTTCCTCTCAGACTTCAGGTTAACCATGAAATCATATACACAGCATATAAAAGCAAATGTATAACAGGAAGCAAACATTCATGAGCATAATCTCAATACACAAAAAAACAACACAAACCATGGATTTGAATCAAATCTTTCTTCTATTAATTCAAATGTCTATACATGGGTGTTCTTCATACAATTCTCTGTATGCTCTTCTCTTCTGAATGCTCTAACTAATGTTACAAATACACAATGAGGGTGTCTATATCTCGTTTTCCCTCTTGCTCTCTAAAGCTATCAAATCTAGAATTAAATTCCTATCTACCAGCATTAACTATATTAAATGTCGACTATCTACTAAGGACGAGAGCTATCCGCTCAAGGTACATTTACAATATACAAAGTGTGCCTTCATAAATGGCTTCATTAAAGACTTGCGCAACAATCTCAAAGTGTCTTTCAAAATTTGTGCTGGATTATCCAGCTGTCTTCTGCTTCCGCGTTGGATTGCTTGATGAGTTGGCAATGCTCCTGCATCAGAAATGGAGTCCAATGGCCCACATAATCAAACTCAGATACCAGTTGTTGCATTCGAGTCTGCAACCAGAATTAATGGATAGAGACATTCGAGTCTGCAACAAGAATTAATGGATAGAGAAAATAGAGTTATAAAACATCACACATTAGAGACGAAGAGAGGGGGCAATGATATCCTTTATTGCTCAGTCAATAATGAAGAAATGAATACACAAGTCTCATTGAAGCACTCAAGAGATTCTACATTTGAAGCCCTCAAGAGATTCTACATTTAAACAAGAAAGATCTCAAACATTTCTAGGCATACGAAAAACCAAATGCTTGAGAAGCATCGAACCAAACTAATGTAATTGAAAAGTGTGTGTTATCACTACCCAACAAACATAACTTAGTTAAAATACAAATTAAAACTCTAATGAAAAATCACATAACATCAACTTATTTTGGATTTACGACTTCATTTTAATCACCATTATTGCTTATTTGATACCAATTCCTCGCAGTTCATTTTTTTTAGAAGTACATCTGTGTAATCTTGGGTGCAAAGTGGAAGAAACCTCCATTAATAAAGATTAAAACCCTAGATCACTTTCTGCGTAATCTTGGGTGCAAAGTGGAAGGAACCTCCATTAACAAATATTAAAACCCTAGATCACTTGTTACATGGAATCTCACATGTCTAGCAAATTAACTATGCGTTTCTTTTTTTAACTCTATTTCAACTTCTTATATTATCATTCCAGTTAAGCAAGAAAACACTCCCTCTTCCTTAGGATACCAAGGGGTAGTACCAAGTAATGTCCACAATTAAGGTGGAATGGTTTAGATGGTTCATCTCATTTAAATTACTACTTCAAACCTATTGTACATAATTAAGCAAGAAAACACTCCCTCTTCCTTGCAATACATGGGGATAATACCAAGTAATCTCCACACTTAAGGTGGAGTGGTTGAGATGGTTCATCTCATTTAAATTACTATTTCAAACCCATTGTACATATTTAAATTGCTACTTCAAACCCATTGTACATAGTTAAGCAAGAAAATACTTTGTCTTCCTTGGAATACTAAGGAGTAATAGAAAGTAATCTCCACAATTAAGGTGGATGGAGTGGTTGAGATGGTTCATCTCATTCAAATTACTACTTCAAACCCATTGTACATAGAGCGTTATAACAATATATGTGTTGATTAAGTGTGAGAACTTACTCATTGTACATAGAGCCTTATAACAATATATGTGCCTATTGTACATATTCAATATGATCTATATTACTTGGATTTGTACAATGTTTGGTATAATTCCCATTATAACATTGTCTAGTACGGAATTGGTTTTGTTCATTTTTATCGGAAAAAATTGGGAGTTCTCTGGAATAGGATATGTTTGAAGCAATCTATAGTCCAGTCAAAGTATCGATAGGACATGTGGATTTTAGCTCCATCCAAATGCAACTCATTCCGTTGGGGTTGAATGAGCGAAGTACTCTTCCGTTCAATAAAAAATATCGGGTTTATCTATCCCTTTGCTAAAGATTGAGGCGAAGATCTTTATCCACTAGGATGCCTTATAACAATATATGTGTTAATAAAGTGTGATAACTTACCCATTGTACATAAAGCCTTATAACAATATATGTGTTGATTAAGTATGATAACTTGTCATGTTGAAGTGAGGTTACAAAAATGTGAAGTTGGGGTTTATAATTTTTGATATATTAAAAAATTAATTGGAGATGGTTTATAAATATTTTTTGCATTGAAAATTTTATCTACTCATTTAAGATGGCATTAACATCTCTTAAAGGTGCATCTACTTTTAGGATTCAATTTTGCTTGTGGTTGTTGTTTTTGTGATACCTACAATGTGGTATATACATATTTTGAAGGTTGTCTTTCATATTTGATACGAGTGCTCTTAGGTTTTGTAGTTGATTCAATTCACCTTTGTGAAAATAAAAATAAAAACAAGAGTTTTTTTTTTTTTTAATCTTGGGGAGTCATTGTTAAGATGGCCACACCTTAAACAATATACAAAGCAATGACTCATAATTATCTAACACTTGGTATCATATCTCCTATAGCTCCTCGGGGTGGTGTCTCCTGTAGTTGGGTGGAAATCATTCATTGAATGTGCACATATATTTTGAGTTGACTATATTTGTTAGTGATAAAATGAATGTGGCCACACTATATATAATACCTTCCCCTATTTTTTCTTAGTTTGTAAATTAAATTATCTCTATGCTTGATATAAAGGATAACTAGAATAAGGATTTCATTGTGCACGGTAGAAGTCACATGTATCAGGGGATATTTTGTTTTCGACTTCAACCAGTGTTTTCTATGTATTTCCAACAAAGATAATTCAACTTGGATAGGGTAAATAGCTTCAGACTATGGTTCTGATTGGTGAACCCCTCTTGGGCAAAGCAAAAACCTTCATTTTTCACAAAAGTGTAAATGTTAAAACTTCTAAGTATTGTGATACAACCCAACTGCTTAGAAATCGCCAAAGTTAAAAGCTCAATTTAGTGAGATCATATGGGAATGTCATGGTAACTGAGTGTTTTTCTTTACACTTGGAAAAACAGATAGATAATTTTGATCTTCTAGATTACGGTTGATTACATCTTTATAATACCTTAATTTTCTTTTTTCCTCTAACTCTTTATCACACCACATTTTTCCCTTAAATTTTGATTTGACGTTTTTTTTAATAGTATCTTTATTCTGCAAAATGGTTTCTTCCATGATTCCCCAATAGTTTAGCCAAGACCGGGCGTCTTTGTGCCATCCTTGCTTGAGTCGATGATGGTTATGACTTGATTTTGAAGCAATTTTAGGTAGCCTCTTGTCTTACATGTTGTTTAACTTGTTCTTATACATTAGGTATCTAGTCATATCCATGTTCTCAATGGGGGAGAGGCTTGTTTCTACGAGGAGGATAGGATGTATTTCCTTTAATTTTGAGATTATAGGTTATAAAATTCTTTTGTATTTTCTCTATCTTTCTCCAAGATTCACTAGAGATACTACAACCCCATACTTCACATCCATAAAGAATAACAGGTGTAACAAGAGTCTCAAAGAGGAGTTTCTTCTTATCCCAACTCCAAAGATCAGTCGATTTACAATTGTTTTCAAGCCCATAATAAGCTTTCCATCCCCCAATANAATTTTCTTTTTTCCTCTAACTCTTTATCACACCACATTTTTCCCTTAAATTTTGATTTGACGTTTTTTTTAATAGTATCTTTATTCTGCAAAATGGTTTCTTCCATGATTCCCCAATAGTTTAGCCAAGACCGGGCGTCTTTGTGCCATCCTTGCTTGAGTCGATGATGGTTATGACTTGATTTTGAAGCAATTTTAGGTAGCCTCTTGTCTTACATGTTGTTTAACTTGTTCTTATACATTAGGTATCTAGTCATATCCATGTTCTCAATGGGGGAGAGGCTTGTTTCTACGAGGAGGATAGGATGTATTTCCTTTAATTTTGAGATTATAGGTTATAAAATTCTTTTGTATTTTCTCTATCTTTCTCCAAGATTCACTAGAGATACTACAACCCCATACTTCACATCCATAAAGAATAACAGGTGTAACAAGAGTCTCAAAGAGGAGTTTCTTCTTATCCCAACTCCAAAGATCAGTCGATTTACAATTGTTTTCAAGCCCATAATAAGCTTTCCATCCCCCAATAATCCTTTTCTCAATGTTATAATTCCAATTGAGCTTGTGGTGAATATCAATACCAAGATATTTGTATGAAGTCACTTCCTCCAAGTTGTTGTTATCATATACAAAGGTATCATAAGGGATCTTATTGGATTTAATAATCATGACCTTAGTCTTATCAGTATTAACAGTCATACCCATATTTAATAATTAATATATTAATGTATTAATTAATTATTAGATTAATGTAATATATAATAATAATACATATTTATTAATGTATATAAATTAATGGTCTACTAATGTATTAATGTAATGCATTATATTAATACATTATGAAAGTGATTAATTTACATTATGGTATATTGAGTCATATAATGTTTGAGTTATACATTAATAATGTAATGTATTAATTAATTGATACATTATTAATTAATACATTGTTAAAATATTAACACACTAATAAAATAATACATTAAATACATCAATAAAAACTTTAAATATATTAACATAGTAAATGCATTAAACTAAAGTATTAATACACAAAATAAAGTAATATATTAACGATACACTAACAAAGTAGCAATACATTGAACTTAATGTATTTAATAATACATGATTGCATTACTCTAATGTATAAATTAAAGTATTAATACATGTAACATATTAAACTATTAATACATTAACAAATTATTAATACATTAAAGTATCTATTAAGTCATTGAATGATAATTCTTAATCTAATGTAACATTATTGATACATTAATAATCATGATGATACATTAATGTATTGTATAAATTATAATTATAATTTACAATAGGTACATAGACACATATTAATTGGTTGATGCATTAATAATGTAATGTAGTAATTAATTTATGCATTAAAACATTATTAATTAATACATTGCTAAAGTATTAATACATTTATAAAGTAGTAATGCATTGACCTTAATGATGTTAGAAATATATTATTAAAGTACTAATACATTAATAAATAAATGCATTAATAATACTTCTCTCATGTTTTGAAGGAGATATTTTATTTCTAACATTAATGTGAATAATACTTCTTTGTCATTTTGAATGAGATATTTTATTTCTAACATTATATATGTGTTGTTTTGAACAAGAATAATACTTCTTTGTGGTTTTTACTTTTTTTTATGAAAATAATCTCTGTAGTTTCTCTCGGTCTCTCGGTGTTGTTTTTAGAATGCTCTCTCGAATTTTGAATAATTTTTAGTTCCACTTGGGTGCGTGTTAGTAAATTATTTGTGACTTCTTCAATCGGTTGAACACATTGGTTGAACACATGGTCCGGTGAAATGAGGTGAGTCACTTTTTACTTTGATTCAATTTTAATTTAAAATATATTTATAATCTATTAACGTGTGAAAATTAAAGAGATTTAAATATATTTTATTTTATTTTTATTTTTATTTTTAAGTTTCTTTTCCTTAGAAAAAGTGTAATTTTATTCATCCGAAGGGAACCAAATTACATTTTGCAGGTGCATAAAACACAACTCGCCCTTTGGAAAGGATTGTAAACCCCGAGAGGGAAAAAAATGAGACTTAAAAGTCACAAAGTAAAATACAATATCGATCTCAAATACCACACAAAAAACTGAGGATAAAACTCCTACAATCGAGGTCCCCCTCTCTGAAAAATAAAACCAATAATGCAATCCCTTAAGAAAAATCTGGAGACCGGATGGACCGGGTCAGAGCGGTAAATAACTCTTATACCAGTAGCACTAGATATCGAAAGTGTCAGAAAAAACCACGAGACAGTTGCGTCCAAAACGTTGCACACCCAATAGAAGGACCTCAAAGTGTTGAACTAGGAAACAACATCGCACACCCATAGCTAAGGACCTCAAAGCATAGACCTCATCAACATGGCAACGAAACTCCGAATAAAAGAATTGTGATCTGACTAAACATCAAACCCTGAACGCTCTAGTAAACCCAGACAGAAAAATGTAACTCCTAGAAACCCTCGTCGAGAATGCAGAGAAGAAAAAACCTCCAAAGAGAACTCAAATGTGGGACAGACCAGATATGAGTGACATTCTAACCTCTCAAGAAAAGAGAAGGCCAAAAACATTGGGCCCTAACTGCAAAAAGGTTTAGCTCGACACTCATCCTTAAAACCCAAGGACACCAAAGTCAATGCAATGCATCAAATTCTGACACAGCCCCGAGACACCGAAAAGAAATCAAATGGAGATCCATGAAAGCCCGCATGAGGAGGAGAAAGCTCCATAGAGAAAGTACCGATGTCTCGGAGAGAAAGGACATGGACATAGGAGCCCCGATATGGCCAAAAGCAGCAAGATCTGAAACACCACTGAAACCCCTTCACCACCTAAAGGAAGGACGGATCCAGGAAAAAAACATTTGGTATGAGCAATGAGAGAGATCGATGCAAGAGAAGTTGCACCAGTAAACGATGAACCACGACCAATATCCATAAATTAGCCCGATCTGCACTCAAATATAGATCAACGGGAGGAATGAATCTTCCCAGCTATAAAAATATTGAAAATAGACTCTGAAATAGAGATAGGGATCTGTGGAGGTGATGAATTCTGGGCGGAGAAGATCGATGGGAGGATCCACACGCGGTCATCACAATAGATTTGATGGATCTGAGGTAAGGGGAACCCTAGCCATAGACCCCTCATGATGGATCCATATTTTTATTTGTGAGTTTGATAAGTAAAAGTTTATTTGAGATATAATAATTAATATCAATATTATCAATTAAAAAATTTATTTTCCATTTTTAAAGTAAATCCAAAATAATAATTGTTACATTTTTCTCTTATTTTCAATATGAGTACACCACCACCTATTCCAAAAACTTAGCCTAAGAGGGGGAGGCCCCCCAAAATCACCTTAGAGATCCTTTACAATTATATGAAATCATTAGAGAAAAGGAGACAAGAGAGAGATGTCAAAATTTAAATAGAGTTAGAATCATTAGAAAAAAGGAGTGAAGAAAAAGACGTAAAACTCCAAATAGATTTAGAAGCAATGATTGATAAAAAAAATTAAACTCTTCAAAGATACCATTCAAAATCAAATAGAGGATAGATTCTTAGGGTTCAAGAGTGAATTGCAGATAATGAATGATAGGATTTAAGAATTGGAAAAACATAAACAATCGACCCAAGAATGAGAGGTTGAAGAAAATCACAACTTGAGAGATAGGATTAAAGAGCTAGAAGAAAAACTGACCAACAATTTGACCCTCGGTAATATGGAAAACAAATTGGATATGAACCCCATCAAAGAGGACATAAATAAACTAATCGAACTGGACCATGAGCGTAACAAAAAAGCCTTGAACCTCATAATTTTTGGTATAAAAGAACAACAATAGAAGGATACGCTAGTAATAGTAAAAGAATAATTAAATAATAAATCAAAAATTGATACAACTTACCTCATAGAAATAAACAGGTTAGGAAAAATAATTGACCACAAAGATAGGTTGATCTGTGTCAAAGTAAGTTGTATTGACCATAAATATAGCATACTCAGTAAATCTCCAAGCTTAAAAGGGTCAAGAATATTTATAAATGAAGATCTCATTCCCGAAGACCAAGTTGAATTAAGGAAGGAAGTTCAAAAGGTAAAAGAAGATGGGAAAGAAGGACACTAGGCAATAATTAGAAATCGAAAAGTTATTGCTAGGGATAGAGACCATAAGGATAATAATAAATAGGAATTTGGGACAATCAGGATCCTTTTTTGGAACTGTCGTAGCTTTCCATGGCACAAAGGTCCTATGATAAGTTGGATCTCAAGTGATATTGATATTATTTGTCTAGTTGAAACTTGGGAGAATGAGGAGTCTAAGGTCCCTAACATAGAAGGATTTGTCTTGTGGTCGACATGGAACAAAACATCCCATTGTAGAGGGATATGAGGCATAGTTTGTTACATTAGAAAGATAATTTCTCCTCACATTCAAATTCATAAGATCGACCCTCTCAATCAGTACATTTGGATAGAAATTTCAAACACCAATGCTAAGAAGATGTATATGCTAATTTGTTATTTTGCACCTATTAATTCTACTTTTTATAAGAAAAACAATCTAGATAATAATTGTCCCTATAATAATTTAGAAAAGGATATTTATAGTTTGAAAAATGAAGGTAATATCCTTCTTCTAGGAGGCTTTAATGCTAGGAATACAACTAAACAAGATACTCTTTTAAGTATTGATTCCAACCATAATCCTTTATGGCTAGATGAGGACCTTGTTTTATCTAATAACTACAAAATAAGCTATGAAGGCCTAATTGAGAATTTGTTTGGCACTAAGTTGGTCAAGCTCTGCATCTCTCAAGACCTAATAATTTGCAATGGAGTAATGAAGTGGTCAAAATCCAAGATGACTTGTATTCATGGGTTAGGTAGTAGTGTCATAGATTATGTGATATCGGATATCCCTGTTTCCAACCAAATAGAAACTTTTGACCTTTTAAATGACCATGGGCCTGACTCTAATCATAAACCTTTAACCCTAACTCTAAACTTTTCCATGCACATGAGCGCCATTGAAGAGAATTTTGATAATCAAAGGAATTTGTGATTTGACAAAAGTAAAGTTGACCTTTTGTTAAAGGATTTAAACAGTAAATTAAATATCCTAACTTATGAGGACAACATTGAAGAATTATATCATAATTTTACAACTACCCTTTCCACTTCTATTAACAAGTTCTCTTTCGAGGTGTCCTATAAAATAATAATAGAACGACCAACCCTTGGTATGATAAGGAATGTAAAATTGCTAGGAAATCATTAGGGATGCTTATAATGAGTCCTTAAACCTCGATAAGATCAATACGTACAAATCCCTAATTAAAAGGGAAAAAAATGTACTATATCAATAAAAGGAAAGAGAAACTTTCACAACTATATAAGTTGGATCCTAAGAAGTTATGGAGCCAAATTCTAAGCCACACTACTAAATAAAATAATATGATTCCCTTAGGGGACTAGAATTCCTATCTTAAAAGTATTTATGAGTTCCCTAATGCCATGGAAAGCATTCCTATTGTTCCTAAAAAAGAAGAATTTTTATATTTAGATGACATAGAGTTCAGGGTTAAGAGACTTGCAAATGGGAAAGTTAAGGACATTGAAGGCTACCAAGATGAAATTTTTAAAATCAGAGGTCCTATCCTTATCCCTCACATACATAAGCTCTTCAATTTGGCAGTCAAGCAAGGCTTTCCTAAACCCCGGACGCAAAGCCTCATTGTTCCTATTTTTAAAAATGGGGATAGAAACATTCCCTCTAATTGTAGGACCATTATGATTAGCCTGATTTTAGCCAAGCTTTATGGAATTATTTTGGAAAAGAAGATTAGCCTTTGGCTAGAAAGTCATGATAAAAGAGGTAAAGGCCATGCCAGGTTTAAGAGATATCATTCAACTGTGGACCATCTTGTTACCTTTAGGATCATTGCAGGGGAGTTCCATAATACTAAAACCAATCTTTTTTATTGTTTTGTTGACTTTAGAAAATCTTTTGACATGGTTGCTAGGAAAAACCTTTGGAATAGGTTGGAAGAGATAAAAGTGCCTCTTGAGTTGATGGTTGCTACAATAAGGATGTATGAGAACGTTATTGCTAAGTTTAAAAACACTAAGGGCTGGTCAAAAGATATTAACTACAATATTGGAGTCACACAAGGTCGTCCCTTGTCCCCTACACTTTTTGGCATATACATTGACAAGTTAGAAGATTGCTTGGAAAAAGAAGGTTGTGTCGGCCCTACTCTCACCGGTATAGTCATCAATATTCTTCTTTATGTTGATGATATCGTTCTTATGGCAAGGAGTCCCCATGATCTTGAAAACCAACTAAGAATCCTCAAGGATTTTTTTTCCAATATGGGTATGACTATTAATACTAATAAGACTAAGGTCATGATTATTAAATCCAATAAGATCACTTACAATACCTTTGTATATGAAAACAACAACTTGGAGGAAGTGACTTCATACAAATATATTGGAATTGATATTCACCACAAGCTCAACTGGAATTATAGCATTGAGAAAAGGATTGTTGGGGGATGGAAAGCTTATTATGGACTTGAAAACAATTGTAAATCAATCGATCTTTGGAGTTGGGATAAGAAGAAAATCCTCTTTGAGACTCTTTTTACACTTTTTATTTTTTAGGATGTGAAGTGTAGGGCTCTAGTATCTCTCGTGAATCCTAGAGAAAGATATAGCAAATACAAAATAATTTTATAACCTATAATCTCAAAATTAAAGGAAATACACCCTATCCCATCCTCCTCTTAGAAACAATCCTCTCTTGTTAAGAACCAAATATTAATATAGCATAGAAAAACCTCAGAATAAGTACTCAATGCCTTGAAAAAGATATAATTTTAGATAATAAGCCTCTTCGAGGGGGCAACCTCCTTTTACCCCACATAAATTTTCAACTACAAGATGATTCAAAATGAAAATGTCTCCTTGGTATTTATAGGAGACTAGGAGGTATAATTACAACTAATGGAATAAAGATGACATAAATAAAATAACATTACTAATGTAATATGCCCCATTTAAGGGGTAGTGAGCCAATATTAGGGCTTAACATGCCCCTCCCCTTGAGACAAGTGTTGTCTGCAACGCTTGAGTAACTCTAGATGCTTCTGTATAAAAGACTCATCTTCCCAAGTGGAATCTTCAGCCG
>SNQJ01S0050779.1:50406-61975 GCA_010110895.2 Picea sitchensis | reverse complement strand
CTATGAGATGTGAGCAACAACCCCACAAAAAAATCCATAGAAATGACTTCGCACTTGGACATAGGAACATCATGTGGTTGTAGGAGGCCTGCCGGGTGATGGTGGCCAGCTTTCACTTGTTGACACTCTAGGCATTTGGCAATGAAATGGACTACATTGTGCTTCATGCCTATCCAAAAGAAGAGCTTCCTCATGTCTGTGTACATCTTCTTCACAGCCGGATGCACACAATAAAGTGCTCTATGGGATTCCTTCAGTATGATTCTTCGAATATCCCCATTTTCAGGGATGTACATCCTTCCTCGATATCTCAATAGTCCATTTTCTTCTAGAATATATCCTTCATACTTTGGATCTAACTACCTCCCACTCTGGAGGTTTGAAGTAACCTTCAAATACCAACTATCTCCTTGGAGTTGTGTCAACACATGTTCCCTCAAATTGACCTTTAAGGGTACCAAGGAGAAGATACGTGGTCTCCTACTCAAGGCATCTGCGACCACATTTTCCTTTCCCTTGATGTACGAAATACCAATATCGTACTCACTCATAAACTCACTCCATCGCCTTTGCCTGGAATTTAGATCTCTTTGAGTGAAGAGATGTTTTAAACTTTGATGGTCCGTTTTGAGCTCAAATTTTCGCCCTACAAGATAGTGCCTCCAAAGTTTCATAGCTAGCACTACAACTGCCAACTCTAAATCATGAGTCGAGTATAGATCTTTGTGTTTCTTCAACTTCCTTGATGAATAAGCTATCACTCCTCCATCCTGCATTAGCACGACCCCCAACCCTCTCTTTGAGGCATGTGTGCAGACTGTGAAGTCCTTCTCCATATCCGGTACTCGTAGAATTGACGCACTAGTTATTAACCTCTTAAGCTCAATGAATGCACTATCACACTCTTTTGTCCATTCATACCTGACCCCCTTGTGCTGCAAGGTGGTGATGGGTTTCTCTATTTTGGAGAATCCCTCCACAAATATCCGATAATAACCTACTAGCCCCATGAAGCTTCTCACCTCATGGGCATTTTTGGGCACTGGCCACTCCATAATGGCCTTTACCTTTTCTGGGTCCACAGAGATTCCTTCACCAAAAATGATATGACCTAAATAGTGAATCTCTTTCTAGAAGAAGGAACACTTCGACAACTTCCCATACAATTTTCTCTCTCTAAGGCAGGACAACACTACTTGTAAGTGTTCCTCATGTTCTCTTTCGCTCTTGGAATAGATGAGGATGTCATCTAGAAAGACTTGTACAAAATGGTCTAAGTACTTCTGGAATACTCTGTTCATGAGGCTCATGAATACTGCTGGCGCATTGGTCAATCTGAAAGGTACTACGACAAACTCATAATGTCCAAACCGAGTTTGAAAGGAAGTTTTAGGAATGTAGCCTTCCTTAATCCTTATCCGATGATACCCGAATTGCAAATCAATCTTTGAGAATACCGCTGCTCCTTTCATCTGATCAAAGAGGTCATCTATTTGTGGCATCGGGTACCTATTTTTCACTGTAGCACGGTTCAATTCCTTGTAGTCTATACACAGTTGTAAGGATCCATCCTTCTTCTTTACAAAAATTATTGGTGCACCCCAAGGTGAGACACTGGGCCTTATTATCCCTAAGTCTAATAACTCTTTTAACTGCATTTGCAATTCACGAAGTTCCGGTGCTGTCATCTGATACAGAGTCTTGGAAATTGGTTATGCACCAGGTTTTATCTCAATAGTAAAATCAAGCTCCCTCTCAGGAGGTAACCCTGGTAACTCGTTCGAAAAAAAATCCTTAAATTCTGACAATACTGGGTACTGATCCAATGAGGGTCCCTTCCTTTCATTCACTGCTTCTACTACATAAAGTCAACACCCTTGTCTCAAGCATCTCTTAACCTTCATAGTTGAGATAAAGTGTAATGACACTTTTCTCCATACACCCTGGATACCTACTGGCCTTCCTTCGTCGTCTACATAGAGCACCCTCTTTGCAAAACAATCTACCAAAGCTCGGTGAGCTACTAACCAATCCATTCCAATGATTAGGTCATACACCTCGAGAGCAGTGACATATACCTTCAACCTGGTAGTACACACTCCCAGGTCTACTATGCAATTATCAACACTAGGTCCTACTACTTGTTTTTCCCCCGAAGACATCTCGACTTGTTTAAAGTCATCGTGCTTGTAGGCTGCCAACCCACTCTTTTCTATTACATATGGTGAAATGAAACTATCTGTCGCGCCAGAATCAAATAAAATCTTAAAATTGATATGATTTAGCGTACCTGATGACTCCACCATCGTGGATTGATGTTCGTCCTGGCGATTATTAACCACTGCGTAAATATGGTGGCTGCTACTTGCTCTTCCAATCAGGGCCTTTCCTTCTCTATGCACGAACCCTGATTGTAACTCTGGGCAGTCACGCTAGTAATGGGGTCCTCCACATCCCCAATAGGTAACACAAGATTGAACCTGCGCACTGTTATGTGACTGTCTCTGAAATGAGTTCCTTCCCCTGAAACCCCTACCCCTACTAGTTGTTCCCTGAGATGGTCGTGGACCTGTCTTCATTGTTGGCGATGAATGAGATGCTGCACTCACTGCCATTGAAATCCCTACGGCCACTGTCCTTGGCGTGACTCTGTTACCATATGGAGGTGGCCTTGAGCCCCCTCCCCTAAGAAATGTCCTAGGGGCCTTCCTGACGAATCCAGGATGATGCGGAAAGGTCGGTCTCGTACCTCCGGTTAAGTTCATGTCTTTCTCCACATAACGCGCATTTTCCACAGCTTCTGCTACTGAAAATGTTTTCCACATCCGCACCATAGCTCTTATCTTAGGGTTCAATCCATAGATAAAGCACTCTACCTGTCGTTGGTCATTATCCATATACTTAACATATTTGACCAATTCCATAAATCTGATCTCATATTCTTCTACAGTTCTATTTCCCTGTACTAAGGCATGAAATTCCCCTACCTTTTGTTCCTCATAGTACGCTGGTAGATATTTCCTTCTGAACCTCTCCTCGAAAATTTCCCAAGATACTGTTTCTAGGGTAAGATACAATTGTCTTTCCAGGTTGCCCCACCAGTTCAAGGCACTGTCTCTTCACTGAAAAATTGCAATCTTCGCTTTGATTTGGATGCATAGTCCCTTAAGGAAAAACACCTTGTCATGCCTTCCAACCATGCTTCTACGTGTTCACTGGCGCGACCCCCGGCAAACTCCGGAAGTTTGATGTTCTGCAATTCTCAAGTGATGTATTTGGGTGGAGGTCCTCCCCCTGAATCCCTTGATGCTTCTGGATTACCCGTTCCAGATGGTAGGGGTTCCACCTCAGTCCCTAATGGTTGTTTCCCCTTTAAAGTTTCATTTATGGCCTCCAACGAGCGCAGTATGAGAGCTAGTTCGGGCGATGGTGGTGGTGGCACTGGCGGTGTTGGCGGTGTTTGCGACGATGCTCCCCTGCCTTGATTCCCTCGAGTCCTAACCATCTTGTATGATTTAACTTGCATCGACCAAATTTGTCAGGGTGAGTTCAAGGATGTTTCAAATTTGCACTACTTAAACTAGAAACAAGGTTAGGCATAAGTTTTTCTTTACTTGTCTGTAAACATACATTACTCTCTTTAGGGGATTGGCTGGGTTAGGATTAGGTTTAAGTGTCTAAGCTTGATTTCTTCGCCTACGAAAACTATTGACTCCCTTGCCTGGTAGCTATGCTAGCCTTGCGCCATACTTGCCAATTCCTCTAGCTTACTCTCCTAGTGTGTATGTTTCCTCCTTCCCGCTTGTCCTAGTCTAAGTCCTTTAAAATTTTCGCTTACAACTAATTATCATTCGATGCTTGACTCATGAGATTTCCTTGGTGCATTGTACATATGTGTTGAATTGCGTGTCTCGGTGGCTGCAGGTGCGAGTCTTTAAGGATTCTAGAGTGGCCTTCGGCATTGGAACTTAGCGCTTGTGTGCTGTGGTTATGTATTGCTTACTGACTGGTGGTCATATGATGTAGTGAGCCTGAGGCGATGCATTGAAGCTTAGTGCTTGTGAGTTGGGATTTGGTTCTTAGCTCGTGGACTTGGAGATTGGGTCTCGGGTGAAATACTTTGAAATTATTTTTTTAAAATTAATCACCTTAGTTTTAAATATTTAAAACTAATGTTTAAACTTTAATCTCAATAACATATATTTAAACCTTTAATTTTAAAAACATAAAACATTAGTCACCATAATTAAAACATAATTTCCTAAATTAGCCAATATAAATTTATAAATTAAACATAAATTTATAAATTTAAAACATGTTTAATTGTTTAATTTCTAAATTTATGAGATCTATTTCTAAATTTATGTTTAATTTCTAAATTTATGAGATCTATTTCTAAATTGATGTTTAATTTCTAAATTTGAAACATGTTTAAATATGTTTATCCTGATTTTTAAAACATAATATATATAATGTTTAGACCTAATATAATAATTAACATAACTAAATAAAATAAAAATAAAATTAAAATAAAATAATTAAAATAGAATAAATAATAATAATAAAAAAAAATACTTAAATTTAAAACCAATTATTTTTTTTTTTTAAATCCAAATGATTGTGGGCCTCGCATAAGGCCCACATGCCCTCTTATCCCTCCAAAAACCTACACCTATCTCTCCAAACCCTAAACGCATCCTTCTCTAGCAACTGCTAAGTGTGGCGATACAACCTCTTGCCAAGCATAGATTGTTTTACACACTAAATACGAGTCCAATGAACCCCTATCCTTTTTGGAGCTCTACAATGCCCGACCTTCATAAGAGTTTAGATCCACCATGACGGATCCGTCGATTCCCAGGTCGCGCATTCAACTCTCATCCGCGTCTTTGGCACCCGAAAAACAGTGCCAGGCCACAGGAGATACCTTCAACAAATGGTTGAAGACGTAAGGGTTATTCTCAAGTCTGCTGTGCTTGAAAATATCGGACACCTTGCGCGACATGAACCTGGAGTCAGAATCCTGAGGAGAGCCGGTCTGAACAGGATTGATGTAAAGAACATTTGAAGGTGTGTCACTGGTGGTGGAAGGGCATACGAGTGAGGTGGCCAATCTGGTGGAAACGAGGGTCTTTTCGATGCCTATGTTGGATCCCCACACCATGTACGAGAGATGCGATAAGTCTACCTCAAAACCTGTCGGAATGTAACTGGAACGCCTCTGTTTCGAGTGATCCTCTGACGAGGAGAACGACCGACATTTGTGAAGCGAGAAGCACAGATGGGGATTGAGTTGTCGACGTACAAGTGCTTGAAGGTAGGGACCATGTCACCACACAATGCTTTGTGAGATTTATTGTAGGGTTTTCGAGTTTTGTTTCAATAAATAAATAACATTTTTTCGATGCCTGCACTATTTGCGATAAAATTTGTAACCTGCAGTGTATTGTTCAAACGCTATTGAACAAGGTGAAATTTCCCTTCACTTTTTCAGTTTATTTTATTATTTTTATAAAGGATTTCTGTTAGGCTGCGTGACAGGTGCCTATCCTATGCAGATGACTCTTCTCGATGGGAGGTCTGGGCATTTTAATTTGTGGAGAGTGGAGGCGGTTGTATAATACAGAGGTTGGGAGTTTGTGAAAAGTAAAAACCCTCGGTGAGCTCCTCCTCCATGCAGTTTCGACGCTCTGAGCATTTGGTCATTTAGAGGTAGTTCGCGGATGCATTGGGCAATGTAAAACCCCCCGGTGAGCTCCTCCTCCATGCAGTTTCATGCTCTGAGCGTTTGAGAGGGAGGAATCTCGTGGATTTACACTTCATTCCCTGGCGGCGACTGTTGTAGCAATGCTAGCCCCGCCATTTCCACAGATTGTTTTGTTGAAACTATCACTGCTCTCTACATCTACTGCTGGTAATGACAGACCGACAGGCTATCCAGAAGTGAAGAACACATGCCCCATTTCAGAATTCTTACTCAATGAGTGTGGGCTGTGTGAGTCTCAGCTCTCAAGTATTCTTAAAAAAAAACCACACTTGGTCCGAACGAGATCCACTCATATAGCCCAACAAGCAGTCCAATTACTAAGAGATTCACGATTCACAGAAGACCAGGTATCAAGAAGTAATTGAGTGACTATATATATATTTGAAGCATATGTTTCAAGTTTTGATTTGCACAAGTTACAAGGCAAGAATAAATATCACATTTCTGAGCATTTTGTAGTTGTTTTATCTTTAATAGTATATAATTCTTGCATTTTTTTTCATTTACAAGAACGGTTGGGCAGCAATGTAAGCATGTAATGTTATTATATTTGAAGCGTAATTTACAAGGAGAGAATAAATTTCTCACATTTCTGAGAATTTTCTAACTGTTCCGTCTTTTATAGTAAAATAATTAATTCCTGCATTTTTTTTTCTGGTTTACAAGAACGGTTAGGCAGCTATGTAAGTATGAAGTGTTATTAGGTGTATGTATTAGATGCAACACTATGGCCAGGGGAACTTCTAGATGTAGCTACTGACACAACCCATAGTCACCTTCTTCCAGATAGCTCTGCCAGCAAGAAAGAAAGAAAAAGGAAAAACAATGGATGAATATATAACCTTCCCTGTTTGTGCTTTTCTCCAGAACAAAAGCATAAAAAGGCAATGGAAATAAATTCATTTAGTACTTATTTACCAGTTAAATTAGGGTAATCATGTTTTCTGAAATGTTTTCAATGAGATAAGTCCAAAGATGCATGAAATACATCATCTTATAAATAGTCTGGTTGCACTTAAATCGACATAAATATATATTTTGGTTTTTATTATTTGTTTGTTTATTTGAACTAGTGTTAAAATTCATTCAACACTCGCAATATGTATAATATTATACTATTTTCGTTTTTAAAGTGCATATTGTTTGTATATATCTGTATATATAATAAAAAAAATGTATGCTTGTCTTGCACGTTAGGTGGAGCTGGAGCTGGAGCTTGGACTAGATTTATCTAATTAAGGGTTTCAGGGTCCCTGGACTCCTAGATTTATCTAATTTCTGGGTGGGTATAGTTCCATTCTTAAGTTGGGTAGGTGGGTAGGTAGGCCCTTAAGGCTTCAGATTGTGAACTATAGCTTTGATACCATGTGTAGGGACCAAATTAATTTAAGTCTATTAAAATCCATAAATTGAAACCGATAAGATTACTTCTACACAGAAAGACTCGATAATTTCTTTCATTCAACATATAAGCATGTTACATTAATTAAAAAAAAACAATTTCGTAACAGAACAAGAATTACTTAACCGAATAAAATAAGTTACCTCTTCCTGATGTTGATTCCCCCGTTGATCTGGTTGTCCTTTACTGAAGTTGAAACTGTGTCAAACACTGCCCAAAACTGAGTTTTCCTCCCTGCCAGCTAGGAGTAGCCTGTCCGGCTCCCTAGCTCTAGGATATCGTAAGGATATCCTGGCCCCTGTGCTCAAAACCCCCAGCAAACCAGTGCCCCCTGCTTTTGATTCACCAAACTCCTCACACCAAAGATCTCCACAAAAAAGTCTCCCACAGAAATATATCATCCTCCTCAAAATGCTTCCTCCCTGCAAAAGAAACATAATCCCCTCTCCCGTAGGATTCTTCCCCATCATATCCTCCTTCAACGAATCTCCTCCCGCTCATTAATTTCCTTATCTCTCCCTTTAATATCTTATCCCCTTCATTAATATCTTATCCCCTTCTTTAATGTCTTATCCCCTCCTGCATACGTAAAGCATTTAATTAAATAAATTAAAATTATTAACCCCCTTAAATTTATTACCCATGTGATTGAATGTGATATGTAATTAATTAATTAATCAAAAGTTATAAACAATTAATTAATAAATAAATATTTAATTAATATTATGAATGCTAATCATTGTTTAATTAAAACCATATTAGGACAATTAATTATCTAATTAATTTTACTTAATAATCCCTAAGCATATATTCAACTATGGTTGTTACACTTTCCAAGTAGCTTCCTCTAGGGGCTACCTTCTAACCAACTTAATCCAGCTTTCTTTATTTAGGGATAACCCTCTTCTAACCACTTGTCCACTTACAACCACTTTATCCACAAATATTAAACTCTCCACTTCTAATTGCAACAAATTTATTTTTAATTATTTTCTTATTGCAACAACTTAACCTCTGATTAACTCCTAGATTCACCCACTTTGACTAGTCAACTTCTTCTAGGGGTTTCTAGAATAATTTGACTTCTTTGACCTTCTAGGGGCTTCTAGATAACTCAAGAGGGTTCTCTGACATCACAAGGCCATAACTCTCTAACTGTGAGGATTTATGTGACATTCCATAAATCACCAGCAATGGCATGACATGTATTATCTATCTAGAATAGTCTCATATGAAAATACAGTGATATTCATACCTTTATACCTCCAAGAATCTTGAGTCCCTTAACCATACTATTGGGGCTACCAAAATTTGTTACCATACTTGCTTCAAGGGTTGACATCAATGACAACCAACCCAATTAATCAACAGAGAGTGATAAAATAGGTACGTCGGATGAATGAAAGAAACAAATACTAGTCAAACCAGTGGAAGAAATGGAAGAAATTTTGTCCACAAGGGTTGGTAAAGTAACCCACCGAAATAAATATCTGGAATATTTAATTAAATGGAAAACAGGGGATTACAAGAAGCATCATGGTTGTCCGAGCAGGAGTTAGCATGCCAACGAAGTTCCTCAAACTATGAACCAGTTACCACATCGATTGGAAGCTCATTATTTTTCTTACCAGGGGTGTTTGTTGCATGAGCATCCTTGGCCTCAAGCGATGCACATATGTTTATGTGCAAGTAGATTGTAGGAGGAATAAGGACCTTGATGTTACTTTTATGTTGTTACTATGTGTAACTATTGTGATTCCTATGCTATCCCTTCAAGAAACCGTCCACATGTCTCAGAAAGATCAAGCGCCAAGTGGAAATCACTTGATCCAGGTGCATATTGGTGGCCACCCACCTTTTTCGATTGGCTCAAAACAACTTTCTCGCAAATTTGACAATTTACTATTTTTAGCAGTTTTTAACTTCCAAGGCCATTTTGAGGCCCCAAATGAAGGTTTTTCAAGATCGAGGTTCTCAATGATAGGCAAAGGTATGATTGAGACCCCAAAATGAATCTCCTTGATGATACCTTTCCAACGAGCTATCATACGCCTAAAACGAAGTTCGTATGCAAAAGTTACGACCCCGGGAAGTTGATGTAGTAACATACCCAAACGGGGCCCACATGAATTTTCGCGCTTCATCTCCTAGGGTTAGGTCTTTGGATGTATAGGACTTTTGACATTCATTTTTATTGTAAAACGACCTTTAGAGATTCATTGTAATCATCTTCTTGCAAATGCGAGTAGCCGTCACATCTCTTCTCAGAGATAAGCTGGCACCATTCTATCGAGTCTTTCACTTTGTATTTTACAATCTCCATACATTTATTTCATTAATAGAAATCATGTATTACTGTATATCTGTGTTTATGGTTGCATCTCTGATATATTTATGTTATATTTTTGAATATATGCGATAGCTCTGTGCATTTCTTTTTTATATCTCTGACCTCATTTCGTGCCAAAAATAATCCGGATCATCACTTGTGATAAAGGAACGAACAAATGGAGAATTGGGAAGATTGTTGGTCATGAAATATCATGATGATTCATCTCCTCAACTACATGAGAAACAAAATTTCCATGGAAACAAATCGACATGAAAGGAAGAGGCATGCGAGGGAGGAGAACAAAAGAGGCTCAGTGTGGGACTACGACTTGCTAGAGTGTACACAGACAACCAGTTCAGGAATAACAAGGTCTAATTGATAACACACATGTCGAAGTAATAAGACTATGGGTATTGTACCATCTGGGTTTTTGTGGTTTCAAATACTAAGACCGATTGTAATAAATCCTTTGATTCCAATAGTTAATTAAATCATTCACAATTCTGTTGCTTGTAATGTTTGTGATTCGTTGTGTGCTGTGAAGGCAGAAAAAAGCCTATAGTTGTTAGCTTTATTACTATTAATTGTTTGCAGGTTTATGTTCTGTGTCAAGTGATATTCAATGCTACAGTCACGTTGCTCTGTGTCAAAATTTGAAATATTTATTAAAAATTTATGAAGTAAATTAATGCTTAAAAATTTATAGTTTTAGTGTTACAAAATATTGTTTGAGAAACTGAGAGTGAACATATTTATTGAAACGATAGGATTAGTTTTATTTATGAAATAACACGAGACTATCATATTATATTATAAAATATTTTATATATTATTTTTATAAAATAAAGTTATACTATCATCTTATATTAATATTAAACATAAATATGTTGATCACTCCACAACTAATAGTCAAAGTGTTCTAATTTTTGTAATTGCAAGCTCTTGCTCTTATCTATTTTCAGTGTTTTAATTCTTGTAATAGCATGTTCTTTCCCTGGTGACTAGTGGTTTAAAACATTAGATAAATTATTAGGTTTTCAATGCCCTCATTTGAAAAGTAAAAGAGTCTGTTTACAACAATGCCTCCACAACCACACTTCATTCTTAAAGCTTGTGTACTTTTAGTGAACTTTTTATTCTAAGGGATCAAATTAAGAAGTAAGCAAACAAATATGTAAGTCTTACTCAATTTTTAATTGAAATAATTACTCAAATTCTAATGTTATTATTTTTAATTTTATGTTGTGTTATTGTTATCGATTTACTTAATTTGCAATTGAAATAATTATTCAAATTCTAATGTTATTGTTTTTTATTTTGTGTTGTGTTATCAATAAGTCAACCTCAACTTTCTTCATTTGCAAGTTTCCATTGTTCATAAACTCACTCTTCTATCAAGAAATTCACAAAATAGTGAATTAAATTCAAATAAATAGTGAATGTCAATAATTATCTTACCTAAAGTTTGACAAAGAGGACACATATGAGGAAGCAGAATATGAAGAAGATGATTATTCCCATCCTCATAGTGTAATGAGTTTGGAGATGAATGCTGAAAAGAAATATGAAGTCAAGCAGATGACATGGAAGGCCAAGTTGTAGGGTCATTGAATGTGATAGTAATTGGATTTTCCTTTACATGGATGTAAAAATAAAGAATCTATAGATAGAAAAAAAGAGCCCCCGCTCACTATAAATGGACAGTCAACATCCCATGACTATAATATTGATGACTCCAAGCAAGTTGGTTGCACAAAATATTATATATAAGAGGACATGGAATTTCCACGAGACTAAATGTAGTGTACCTTTTTGTTGACCAAGGCTTTTAATGCGCAATATAACAATCTGTATACACTTACGTTGGATTTACATAACACATACAGTCCAGTATATACTCCACATGCATTTAACAATTAAACACATTCAACACAGAGTTTTCATATGAATTACTACCATAATCAGCAAGCAATTAGATTTTCATATTAATTCATATACACAGCGGAAAACATGATAACAGATGCGGTTAAGTCATGATAAAATGTGGTAAGAATATAATTAAACACTT
>SNQJ01S0050779.1:0-12398 GCA_010110895.2 Picea sitchensis | reverse complement strand
TAGGTGGACTATTTTTCCCCTTTATACCATCATCTCATATTTTCCCTAAACTAAAAAGCATCAACAATCTTCCCTTTGCACATTTGAACCCTATTACCAAGACATTTACATTTCTTGATAGTTTCAATCCTTTGACTCCATTCTCAATGAATTGTGGTCTTCATAACTTACAAAACCATTTTAAAAAAGAAACATTCTAAAAACCTTTATTATACTCACATAATATCTATTCATTGCCTAAGAAATACAACCAGCCTTTGAAATGACATTGGAGGGTTGAGATTGTAAGAGAGATCCCTCTCTAGGTTTGGAAGGGATAGCTTCCATCCTGCAAGTAGGTTGAGCACGTTACCTTGTTATCCTTCTAAATTAGTTATAGAAGGATTTACTAGGTGTTAACACAATTCCCTCTTATACTTACCACTTTCCACTCTTCTCTCCCTTTTGTCTCCTCATGTTTTGGGTTTTTGGGTTCATTGACCCAATAAGGGATTGTAACTCATTTCATGGGAATAAGGGGATAAAAAACCAGAGGTGTTGTAGATGGAAAAGATAAAATCTAATCATTATCCTTCCATATGTTCTCTCTATGGTCCTGAGAGAAATAAAATGATACTCCATAAAATTCAAAGAACTTCTAAGCACATAACTAATAAATGTCTCATTTTTTGAGGGAATTCACTTGGCGTGTCTTTTAATTTCCATTTTCTATGCCACTCAACGTGTTCCTAGCTTCAAGTGGCATTGCAACACTCTTTACTTTCCCTTGCATATAGTACTAAATGTTCGGACATTAATAAATTAAATGACAAGGGATTGGAAAAAGGTTTCATTGCAAATGAAGGTGCGACACACCCTTTACAAAGGCACCAATAAATGAGATAAGATTGAACCTTGTATGTCAAGAAACCCATACCTAGAAGTCTTTCCAAAAAATTGTAACATCCCTCTATTACGCCTAAGAAAATTCGAAACACAGAAAGTAATTATTATTTTTTTGCATTAAGAAATTAACATCAACACATGATCATGACAATGCCTATTCACAACATCATAATTAAAGTAGTACCCATTACTCATCAAGGAAATCACTAACGAAGCAATCAACGTGTCAATGAAGGACAGTGACACATAAACATAAATAACATAGCATATTAGCACATCATAAAAGCTTGAAGAAAATTACAACATTCAATCAGATACAAATTATAAAATGACTACCCTCCCAACCTAAATTGCAAGGTTAGGACCTCTAGGACACATAAGCAATGCTCAAGCCCAGGTTCCAATTGATTTTAACCATTTAAGGTCTCAGGGTTGGCGACTGTTCTGAGGAAAACTGAGGTGTCTACATCCCACTAACACAATCAAGTCCAAACTAACTATGCTAAATCAACAACATCAACAATAATAAATTTCATCAATCCATCAATCCTAATAAACAATTGAACATGGCGCACGAGTAATCATTCGCATAACACCTCATATGCCACATTAAATCTAAGGCGTAAGAACAATTATCAGTTATATTCGATGCGCAATCCCAATCACAATATGCAATCATCTGTCTTAATAAATTTTCAATTTGCGCAAGAAGACAAATATCTAAACCTTCATTCATGACATTAAATTCCATTCGTGTGTTAATTCCAACATCTAAACATCATACATTACATTATATTTCAGTGCGCACAAGGAGTCTAATTCCTCAACTAGTCATACATCACATTATTCAATTGCATGCGAACATTTTATTCAATTAATCCATCATTTACACATCAAGAATTAAAGATGCATGAGATATCGACTTTATTCCACAAGGAGAAAGAGAATATAATTAACAAATCAACCATACTTCAACAATATTTAAAGGAGAAATAGTAACGAAATTCTAATTCAATCATGCATCATCAATATTCAATGGCGCAATAGTAATCTAGTTATTAATCCATCATACATTAACAAATTTAATGTCACAATTAATATTTGTTAAATCAACATACATTATACTATAATTTATTTTGCGCAAGATATCTAATTTCTACAACAATCATTCCTTACATTATAATTTATTGCACGCAAGAGGTCTATTACCTAGATCGATCTTTCATTAAATTAGCATTTATTGCACAAAAGTCTAATGTCTAATGCCTGCATTCATCACTAGTGTTATTCCATCCATTGATTCAAGATAAGGGAGTTGGGTCAATACATAATGGAAGTAAATTGTGTGCTTAATATTGGAAGGTTGAAGGCTAAAACCATAGACTGAAGTTCATGTATTCCAATGACTTTAGGAGTCTTACTTCAATTAAATGTGTACTTACATAAAACATTGAAAATCTAAAATCAACTAATATATTTACAATACAAGGTGAATATGTACTTACATAACAATGCATACTCTGATAATTAGGGTAAGGCTAAGGTTACTAGTGTAACATTTATATATAGTAAGGTAGGTTGCTTGAAGAGAACAAGTTGTCGTATAAACCAGGTTGGGTGAGAGTCTCCCTATGGGTAATTGGTTATCTTGTAGTCATATTAATCAACATAATTACAGTAACAATTTGTAAAAGAAAAACTCCAAGAAAATAACTAGTAGTACATCTGAAAGAGTTTTCATCCTTGTGAGAAGGAATATAAGGTAGGCATTTAGAATTTTATTACAAGTGTTGAGGTATTACTCTTCACGCAAAGGTAAGAGGATACCCAAAATGTTGAGAAGATAATTCAAATGTTGAGAAGACAAAAAGGGTTAAATTGTATGGTAAGAGATGCTTGAATTTGTTGGGTAAGTAATGCATGAAATTCTAGAGGAAATAAAAACATTTTAAAATATGGAAGAGGCTCCCAAAGTCTTTGGGTGTAAGCATGAAATTGTAGAGGAAATAAAAACATTTTAAAATGTGGAAGAGGCTCCCAAATTCGCTGGGTGTAAGCACAAAATTGCAGAGGAAAGAAAAACGTTTTAGATTCTAGAAGAGGGTCCAAAAGTCATTGGGTGTTAGCATGAAATTTCAAAGGAAAGATAAATGTTTTAAAATATTGAAGAGGCTCCCAAATTCATTGGGTGTAAGCATGAAATTGCAAAGAAAGATGAGGGTTTTCAATGGGTAGAGAGAGAGGGGTGACAAAAGTACCCTGGGTCTCCAAGTCGTAGAGCAAAAGCCCACAATTATAAAAAATAAAAACGGAGAGCGAAATCAAATGTAGAGGAAGAATATGCCAAAAAAACTGTTTTGAATGAAGGAAAAATGCAGAGAGTTTATGCCCAAAACATTGTTGTGAAAAAAGAAAATCACGGAGAGAGATTATGTCCAAAATTATTGTGAATGAAGGAAAAGCGCAGAGAGGGAGAAATGCCAAGAGGCTTTCCAACACAAGATCTGGAATTAACCCATCGTTGGGCGGGGAGAACTTGATTTTGGGAGAAGAGATAAAATTTAATCAGTGAAGGTGCCATTAAAACGCAGATGTAACAAACGATTCAGAGCATGGGTTTAGCCAAGGAGGAAATGAGTTAGATAAGCAACGATCAATCCATTAAATTTCAAGGCAAGGGTTTTTCTAGGGAGAAAACGAAAAAATAATGCAATGATGAAAGCACAATGCTGGGAAAATTTCTCATGGAGAAATGAATAAAAAGACAGAGTACCACAACGACATGCTTAATTAAATCTCAATAAAAATATAAAAACTTGAATAAAATTTCCTAGAAATGCATATGCAACAGAATTAAACTACATTTTAAATTGAAACTTAATGAGAATAATCTCAGTTTAGGATTACCGTAACCGGAGATGAAGAATCCCAAATTTTTATTTCGTGCTTGCGCTCCCTCCTGTCTCTCGCTTGCTAAGTTTAAGACCTGACCGATACCTCCCAACCAACGCTAGGGGTATTCTTCTTCCCCCTTAGCCTCCCGGGCTGCAAACAGGCCATGCACAAAAAGCCAGAGAAAAATCTAGCTCCCAAATCGCCTCGCAAGTTCGAGCTACCACTTTATTTTTTGAGCTGCGTATCCCAACTCCCACAAGAAAAATCAGTCAAATAAATTATGGCAACATAACTTTACACATACCAGTCATGATCCTCTTTTCCTCTTTACCAATTGATTTATAGAAGTTTTCTTCAAGACACCATCCTTTTAGACATTTAATTCACTTTTTAATTAATAAATTTTAGAGAACACCATCCTTTTTTTTGTTTGCACAAATAACATGGTTGAATATGAGGCATTAGTGTTGGGATTGAAGTCTTTGAAATAAATGGGTGAGAGAATGATAGTTGTACATTGAGTTTCCAAGTTGATTATAAATCAAGTAAAGGGTATATATCAAGCAAAGCATCCTAGATTATGAGTATATAGGAACATAGTTCTTGACCTTCTTGAAGAATTTTCAGAATATAGTCTCTCAGTGAGTCCAAGGGGAAATAATCAAATTGTTGATGCTCTAGCTACTTCAGCCTCAGTTTTCAAAATTCCATTTTTTCCTAAAAGAGGATATGAGATTGAGGTCAAACACATGCCAACAGTTCTTGATAATATTAAGTACTGGCAGGTTTTTGAAGATGAAAAACAAATAGAAAGTTTCCTTAAGATGGATGGTGAATTTGCAAATTTGAACATTGATGAGGAATATTGTTGTGAAGAAGAAGATGTAGTTGTGTTTTCAAATGATGGCTATTTCAAGAATCATATTACTGGTAAGGATATAATGCAGTTAAAAAATAACATCATTCCCAAAGTCCTCGTCCCATTAGAAAGATTGTTTGACAACAATGATGTTGCTAGGAGTCCTAAAATTACTGTAAATGATGGATATGTTGAAGACAAGAACATTGGGACTCAGGAAGATCCCAATATCATCAAGCTATCTAGGACACTTATCCCAGAGGTCAAGCAAATGTATTTCAATTTAATGAAATAATTTCTTGATGTTTGCATGGAGTTATGAAGCGCTAAAGGTTTATGATACTAAGGTGATTCAACATGTGATTCTAATCAAGGAGGATCATAAACCTTTCAAGAATAAATTAAGAATAATTAACCCTTTGTTGTTTCCCTTGATTGAAAAGAAGATAAAAAATTTGTTTGAAGCCAAGATAATAGTGTCTCTGAGATTTTCTAAGTGGGTGGAAAATCTGATACCTGTCAAAAAGAAAAGTGGAGAGATCAGATTATGTGTAGACTTTAGAAATATGAATAGGGTATCTCTCAAGGACAATTAACCACTACCTAATATCGATCAAATTTTTCATAAGGTGGTTGGTTCTGAAAAAAATTTCAATGGTGGATGGTTTCTCTGGGTACAATCAAATCATGTTGCACCCTGATGATCAAGAAAAGACTGCCTTTACAACAACATGGGGCACCTTCATGTATGAAAAAATTCCTTTTGGGATCATGAATGTAGGGGAAAATTTTAAAAGGGCTATGGATATAGCCTTTGCTGATGAGAAAGATAAATTTATTGTTATTTACTTAGATGATATCACTGTATATTCAGTTTCTAATGAAGAACATTTTAACATTTAAGGAGGGATTTTAAAAAATGTAGGAAGTTTGGAATTTCATTAAACCCCAAGAAGTCTAATTTTGGCATGGAATAAAAAAAGTTGTGTGTTCACATTATTTCAAAGGAGGGAATAAAGATAGACCCCAACAGAGTTGAGGGGATCCTTAAAATTGGCACACCTAGAAGCAAGAAAGAAGTGCAATCTTTCTTAGGGAAAGTAAATTTTCTGAGGAGATTTATCCCTAACCTAGATGAAATCATAAATCATATTACTAAAATTCTCAAAAAGGGAAGTGAGATAAAGTGGACTCTTGAAGCTCCATTGTTGGCCAATCCCAATTTTGCAAAGGACTTTATATTGTTCTCCTTTTCCTCAGAACACACCATTGCTAGTGTTTTATTACAAAAGGATGAACATAATTTTGAGAGGCCTATAACATACTACAAGAAGACATTGAGAGATTTCCCATTAAATTATTATATCATGGAAAAACAAGCTTATGAATTGGTCAAGTCCGTAAAGGAGTTTAGAGTTTATATCTTGCATTCTCATACTGTCGCTTATGTGCCTAACATTTCTGTGAAGGACATTTTGACTCAGCTTGATCCTGAGGGTAAAAGGGGTAAGTGGATAGTTGTGTTGCTAGAGTATGAACTTGATATTAAACCTACAAAGTTGATCAAGGAGCAGGGACTTTCAAACTTGATGGCACAGTCAAATTGTGAACTCTTGGGAATTAATTTCATTGCTGATTTCAAAAAATTCAAGAGAGGAAAAGACCCCTATCGTATATCAAAAATTCCATGAATCCGCATGGTATGTTGATATTATTTATGTGTTGAATAATTTACAGGCTCCTCCTGAATTAAGCAAAACCAAGGCGAGGTTTTTGGAACTAAAAGGAAAAACATTTTGCATTCTAAACCAAGCTCTGTATTGGAAGGATCCAGGTGGGATCTTGCTAAGTTGCTTGTTGGACGAAGAGGTAGAAAAGACCATTCGAGAATTTCATAAAGGTGATTTTGGAGGGAACAATTATTTGAAAACTACTATGAACAAAATATTGAGGGAAGGTTTCTATTGGACTAGCATTTTTTCTTATGTTTACAAAGAAATTTCAAGTTGTCATGAATGCCAATTTTTTTATGGAAAGAGGAAACTGCAACCTTTTCCCTTGAAACCTATCTCTATTGAAGCACATTTTAGAAAATGGGGCCTTGATTTCATAGGAGAAATTAATCGACAATCCTCAACTCAACATAAGTGGATACTGACAACCACATATTACTTCACCAAGTGGATTGAAGCAGTCCCTACAAGGGAAGCCATAGATACTGTTTTCATTTAGTTTTTGGAAAAGAATATTTTTTCTAGATTTGGTTGTTCCATCAAAATCATTACAGACAATGCAACAACATTCAAGTCCAAAAGGATGGAAAATTTTTGCAGTTATTACAATATAACTCTTGACCATTCCACCGCTTATTACCCTCAAGGTAAAGGTTTGGCTGAGTCATCCAATAAAATTTTAACCATAATTATCAAGAAACTGTTGCAAGATAACAAAAAAGATTGGCACAAGAAGCTTATACATGCACTTTGGGATGATAATATGACTACTAAAAGGTTTATTGCTATTTCACCCTTCCAAATTGTGTATGGCATAGAGCCAATTTTTCCTACTTTAGTAGGATTGCCAGTGATGAGATTGGTACATGAGAAAGATGATGAACCTGATGCCACTCAAAGGAGGACAAATGAACTAATAAATGTTCAAAAAACAAGAGAGAAAGCCTTAAACAACTCTCAACTACACCAAGATAGGATTACAAAATATTTTGACAGACATACTAAGGAGGATGATTTCAAAGTAGGGGATTTGGTGTTGAAATGGGATGCCAGGATTGAAGACAGAGGAAAGAATGGAAAATTCAACCATCGATGGATGGGACCATTAAAAATTGTGTCATACCATGGAAATAATTCCTATATAATACATGAACATAATGGAGATCTCCTTGGTGGAGGACCTATGAATGGCAGGTTTCTCAACCATTACCTCAATTAAAGAAATTTTCACCTGTTCCATTTCATTGTATATAACCATTTTTTTTTTCTTCAGTTGAGGCAATTGAAATCAAATCAACAGAAATTGAAGGCCGAAGTAAAGGCCCTAATTTTATGCTGAGTATAATTTGAGTTATGTCAATGAAATTTTTTGAATAAGATGTTGATCGATTTAGTTGCATGAGTGAAATAAATACCAATTGGTGGGAACTTGGTCTTTTGTTATTTGTTACCTCATTGGGAGGATATCATCCCTAGTTGGAGCCCATGTTAGTCAACATTAATGTTTTTTTATGTGAAATCAAGATTTCAGAATCTAGCGAGATCCTAAACCAGTTTGGAAGCCCGATAAAGTAGGGAAGTGGATCAATATTGTAGGAATAGGATAAATATGATAGGAGAACTAAGATGAAAGGGCCCAATGCATTATAGATCGTGAAATCTCAATATCAATGGTCGAGGATGATTTCGGGGGGAGAAGCTACATGGGGGTTAATTTTGGAGAGAGGACTTGAAATTTAAACTATGGTTTTCATTCAGGGGTACGTGGTGCCACCAGGTGCATTTTAGGGTGAAAAGTGGGTTGCCCCAAACCACTTTATCATTCCCCCCAAAAGAGAAAAAGTATAAAAGGGCGGTGGATCGTTTATTTTATTTTATTTTGAATGTTGGACCATTAAAACCTTGGTGTGACCACCATTTTTCAATTCCAACTCAGTAGTACACCAATTGCATGCCATCTCCACTCATCTCCAGGAATTTTTCATCACAACCATAGATCCTATCATAACCCTAGTAACCGAACAAGATCCTGTGGTGAATGAAGAATCCCTAATTGACTGAGATTCAAACATCTTTGATACCGAAATCACCATTTCTCCCATATCTGTGTCCAAAAGCAACCTGTCCAATAAAGTAGGAAGGTGTATACCATTCCTTGAAGCAATCCAGACCACAATAGTCCCTTATTCTTTCGAAATCACTTTCCCTTTTCCGGAATTTATAGATTTGTGCGTCGAACAATAATCCCATGAAGAAAGAGTCATTGTGAATAAATGCAGGTCTGCGATCATGTGTAGGGTAGAAATTATGTCAATTCGAGAGTCCCTTAGAATACCAGAGTCCTTTTCTGCAATTTATGAACCTTTCAACGAAGATAAGTTAATTAGGGTATATAGAGAATGTCCATTAGAGGTTTGAAACCTATTTTTACAGACAATTTTCAAACCCAAACATTTTTCAGAGAGTCTGTCTTTGCCAATGAATATGAATATAATGGTTATTAAAGTCCAATGGGCTTGCTCCCTATTGAGTTAAGTTTTAGGTCTAGACAATGAAAAATATGTAGTTGAAGTGATGCTCAATTTTATTTTGACCTTTTGTAAGTCAAAGTCTTGTATTTCAGTCTGTATTAGTTTTTATCAATTGATAGCTAATAATATCCATAAGCAACTAGTGAATTTTTTCTCTCTAAGAAGTTTTAGATACTACACCTATCTATTGAAGATTTTCCTGGAAACAAATAAGAGAAAATTTCCTAAAGCAACATTTGTATCGATTGAATGTCAAAGGATTACATTGTTTATCTTCATAAACAAAGTCATGTATAGAGTTTACAGTTTGATTTTCAATACTAGCCTACCTAGATTTTTGGATGACATGAGGATTATCTACAACCAAATCGAGAGAACAGAGTGGGGGAGAGGGTACTATTCATGCACTCAACAGTAATATGGGTTTATGGTTTTCATGAATCCCCTTATCTATTTCCTATTTTTCTGACTCCTAGAATATTTTCCCTTGAATTCATTAGGAAGAGAATTGTATCTGAGACTGAACATTTCTTGAATTTTCATAAAGACTCCAACCTAAATTTCCCTTTTATCATTGGTCCCTTCATTTTCAAAGCCATATCATGCTTTCTTCAATTTCAATGAAAGCTCAAGGAGTTTGGTTTTGCATAGCTACAGGGAAGAAGATATGGTCCACACCAAATAGGCCCCTTATGAGCATGAACAGGTTGGAGGTTTTGATAAGCTGGAAAATATGGAAGTCTATGTTGATATGGAAGAAATCTTGAAACCAACTCAAACATAACAAGTGGAGATAATTCTGCAACAAAGCCAAGTACAACAAGCCTCTCTGAAATTGATAGTCAAAGTTCCTAAGATAAGTGTATACAACAAGAGATAAGTTCAGAGGACCTGGGCATCAGTGACCAACAAAATTCCCCAAAGAATATGAAGAGTACACAATATCCACATATAGTGGATTTAGAAGAGGAAGAGCCCAGAGAATAGGTAAACCTAAATATGGTGGAAAGTGGTACTAGCAATGTAGAGGTTGAAAAGGAAAAAAAACTCCAAATTGAAGGTGGCTCAAGAACCTTTATCAACAAGAAATATATGTTTGATAAAACATCTAAGGCATTTTATCAATCTAAATAAGATTTGGAAAAACAATATGTTGAGAAGGGAAACATAGCTTTGGGTGAGATGAAGGATTTAGTCCCTAAAGTGGAAAATATTTATGAGCATAAATCTTCTTTGTTCACAGTGAGGGATATTGAAAATAGGACCTTTAACATATCATATGCATATTAAGACAAAGTATATGAGATAAAGATAAGATATGACAACATCAGTGCCCCAGACAAGGTCATTTTCCATAACCATACCAGTGATATGGTATATTTTGGTTACCCAAGTTTAAGATTGAAGAATTCAAAGCTGTCATCTTATGTAATGAAATTAGAAGGACAGTTGAGGTAGGAGAAATAATTTAGAAGATATTGGCAAACTCGGGTCAAGAGATTGGAACGTGAAGGCCCCAAAGGGTTGAAATCCTCATTGGATGAGAAGGACAAACTAATTCAAAGGTAGAAGAAGAAATTGAAAATGTCTGCTACAGAGAATCCAAAAACAATAGAATTGGTTCCCCTGGAACATGGAAAGGAAACACTTTGTCAAGAGGCATTGGACTACAAGGATAGGGTGTTGTAGCTAGAAAACAAAAAGGTGAAATGGTCACAAGGGTAGACATAATTACTAAATAGGGTTGTAGTTTTACCTCTTACTACAAAAGTTGGGTCAAACACTGAAGGACTTGTCCAGGATCTGTCACAATTTATCTTGAAAGAAGGGGAAATCAAAGGGATAAAATGAATCATAGAGAAATTGAAACATGAGATGCAGGAAAAGGATGCAAGAATGGCTCAATTTCAAAAGGAGAATGAAGTCCTGCAAGAAAGAATAGATAAATTGAAGATGAGGATAAGAAGCAAATTCATGTTACAAGGGGACTAGAATATCATATGTGACTCTATAGATGTTGAAGCTTCCAAGTTCATAGTATATTTTAATTTCATTAATGATAAAGACAACATAGCCATCACTACCAGAAGCAGGTGCATAGTTATGAATGAAACTCTAGCAAAGAAACCATTAGAATGGGCCCAAAACGCCATAAATCTACTCAACTCCATTATGACTGTAGATATTCAGACTATTGAGGTTAAATACAGAACTACATTGATCATGTGGGACGGGAGGGTTATTGCTAAACATAAATTGTTGAAATGAGTCAAAACCAGGGAAACACAAATTGAGCAAAGTGTGCAAGAGTTCAAGGATTTGTTTGAAGACTTGTTTATCAAAGTAATTCCACCATTTTGGGATGGAAAAGGAAAGTTGTATGATCAGGAATAATACAATGCTCATTTGAATCAGTGAAAAATGGATCACTCAAAGTTCAAAAACCTGGAGGAAAATATGAAGGGAGCTACGTTAGTGGAGCATATGATTACAGACTTTGAAATTCTAAATCAGTTCAAAGAAGTCAAACTTGGACTACCAATCATGTCATATGCTTCATGCATTGACCTGGAGATTTTGATAAAGGAAATGACAGAGTATGATATCCCTTATGACTTGCAATGGAAGGAGATAGTGAGATTGGGTAGGACAAAATGTAGTTTTCCAAGGTCCAGTATATGATGGCTAGATGTCACCAAAGATAGCAGATCACGTGGAAGACCAAAGAAAAACAAGTGGCAAAGAATGGGACTGAGACGCCAGAGGAGCCATAATATGGATCATGAAACATTTTCTTGCTAATCATTTAATCAGTTTAAAAACCAAAACTGTCCCTTGTAATTATTGTAATCGGTTTCAAAACCAAAACTGTCCCTTGTAATTATTGTAATCGGTTTCAAAACCAAAACATTTCATTTTGATCATCGTAATCGGTTTCAAACCGAAGGAGGTCAAATTGTATAAATATTAGGAGTTCCAAATGTATTAGTGTTGGCAGAAGTGCAAGGGAACTTTTTTAGGTATTTGGAACTTTAATGTAATTTTCTAAAGCTAAATAGAATACACATGCAGATGTCTTGAAGTTTCCATGAAAAGTTTCTAGTGGTGGTGGTCTGAGTTTTGTCTTCTATCATTGTATGTATTTTCTGTATTTTCTGTATTTCTAATTTCATTTGCACTATCATCTATTTAAATTGGATAGTTAAAGGCCCATAATTCATCTTGTGATGCTCTCGGCTGAAGAAATTTAAACTATGTTAAGTTCGTCCTAACTAAGTCAGAATTCATTTTATTTAATGCTTTTATGTAGTTATATGTTTCTCCTTTATTCTTTCACTCTACAAATTACAACTTATAAATCACATTTTTCTCCTCATTTAGCATTTATCCTCTGGATATTTCTACTAATCAGTCAATGCTTCTATTCATTTTCAAAAGTTTGATTCCATATCCCTAAGTGTCCCTCCCCTTCCTTTCCAACAAAATTATAAAAAA
>SNQJ01S0050778.1:58063-74862 GCA_010110895.2 Picea sitchensis | reverse complement strand
CCTCGTGTTTATCCCCTGTGTTAGAGGGGGGTCCCAGATAACTTCCACGAAACTGGACTTCTACACTCCCTATCAAAGACTCCAATGTTGGGTTTTAAGTGGCCTTGGAGAGTTTCCTCTCCAACCTATTCCAAGGCCCTAGTCCTGAGCTAGTGTATGAACCCTACAAACAAAAAGTCTAATAGATTTTAATTAGTGTTGCTTTTATGGGCTTTTTTACATCACAGGTATGAAAGTGAAACTAATGATGTGTAAATACTCAAAGCAAAAACGAATGATGGAAACAAAAAATTTTACTAAATGCAAAAATCAACAACTTTTCACAAAGAAAGACTTCTTTTCTTTTCAATTTTGCTAAGATTTCATGTAGCAAACATAAAGGAATTTTTGCTCAACTATGAGCTACTTATGCTCTAAATGCACTGTAGAAACTTATGAACAAAAGACTTCTTCCTAGCTATTGATGCAGCAACACAATCTTCAAACAAAAGAAGAAAATGAAAAAGAGATATATTTTTTTTATTTAAGTGCTAAATGAAGCAACAAAAGGGAAAATGCCGACAAGCAAAAAACCAAGAAAACAAAACAAAATTCTGGCTTAAAGCGCAGATCGCAAAGAATCCAAGCAAAGACACACAATGGTAATCAAAAATCACAAATTCTTCCGCTTGTCTAAAAACCATATTTTTTTTTTTCTTTTTTATCTTTTCTATCAACTATCAACTACGAAAAAACCAGGCTAAGGGTAAGAGGCCCTAACCTATTGACTGTGTAATCCTAGACTCAAACCCCTGAGAGGAACACTTCTCACCACAGGAAGGGATGACTGCCCCACCCTGATTGAAAAGCAACCAGTCAAGCCCACTACTGTCACTGAAACAACACGCGGGCAAACGCGTGATGACCTACAACAGAGCGCGGGTACCCGTGGGCTGCACTTGCACAGGCCGCGTGTATGTATAAACTCTAAGAAAAAACTAAACATAGGCAGCCCAGCCCTGGAAAAGGCCTCTGGTATTGACAACCAGGGTCTCTTGAAGGCTTGGATGCTTCTTCTTTAACAAAACAGAAAAATAATTGCAAAGAATAACAAACGCAATCAAGCAAACTGAGACAAGACTATGAACCATTAAGACCCAGACAGGATCTAGAAAGCCCCCTCAGAATGTATAATTCTGATAGGGAAGAGGGAGACTGCCTCTCAAGCTTTCTGACTCCTACACGCTACTGAAACCACCACATCAAGCGTTCAAACATGGACTGTAGAAGGTTAGGGTGCGGGTTACATGCATGCAGGCCTTCTGCAGGCCGCATGTACCTCTGTGTGTCCCGATAATTAATGTCAAGCAACAGTCAAGGAAAAACTAGTATAAAGAACCAGGTTCCCTGCTAGCTCTGACCTAACAGAAAATAGACAGACAAAGAAACAAAAAAACTAATCCTTTAAACTACCCAAAAGACCTAAACTAAACCTGGAAACCCTAAAGAGTATCTTCCCCAATACGGTCGCCAATTCTGTTGTTGGGAAATAATACCCTACGGACTAGCAAACTAGGGTCAGGCTTGCATGCAGATTTTGACCGTAAAGAAATGACTTTTTATCCTACCACCCANAAAACCTCAACTAAATCCGGAAACCCTAAGAGTATCTTCCCCAATGGAGTCACCAATTCTGTTGTTGGGAAATAATACCCTACGGACTAACAAGCTAGGGCTGAACTTGCATGCAGATTTTGACCTTTAAGAAATGACCTTCTAACCTACCACCCCAAAACTTAAACCCCTCTTTCAATACATATGCATGGAAAGGAACTACTAACCTTTTTACTGATGTTTGGTGTAGATCCTCTATTGTGCTTTGCCCGCTTCTTTGCGCTGCTCCTTCCAAAGTTAACCTGCAATCAAGACAAAAAACTACGCATGCATGCTATTTTTCTACTTGAGGGTTAGACATTAAGCATAAATTGCACAAATCATAAATAAATCATGCATTGGGATGGGCAAAGTATTCTTTTATTAATCTCAAGATGAATCAACTTACAATAATGATAGAGACTGGCCACCGCTCCTTGATCCTGATCCTGGGCTCGTCCTCTTCTTTGTCCTCCAACTGCTTTTCTTTAATTCTCCTTAAGCTTGAGGAAAGGCTAAAGGGTTGGGACAAATGGATTCGGCAATTGGGCAGAGTTTGTTCGCTATAATTTTCCTCCTCCAAATGATACCCCTACCCCTTCTTTTATAGGCTAGAAGGAGCTAGGGTTTTGGACGAACTCTTGGCCATGCATGGCCGGGAGTTTCAGTTAACTGACCCATATCTTTTTGTCCCATCGAAAACTTTCCTATTTTTGAGTTTTGTTAGGTAAACGCGAGCTGTAGAAGGCTTGCCAACGTTCACCCGCATGCAGTAGTGGGTTAGGGCGCGTGTACCTTTCCCAAGAGGATTTTTGAAGAGGTTTCTCAGCAGATGTTTTGGCAATGAAGGGAAATGAGTTGGCTTGATGCCAGGTAAGTATGTATGGTGCAATTTAGGGTTATAACAGGGTGAAATTTTCTTCTTGGACCTCATCTCTGCAATGATCCCATTGGGGTCATATCTCCAAATAAAACTAGTGCTGAATTTCATCTCCTTCAACAATTTGTCTGCCTCTTCCCCAACAGCTCGACTGTTGCATATAAATGGGCCTATTTGTCCTTTGATCCTCATTTGCTATTTTTTCTTCAGAGACACAAAATGGATGTCATTTGAGTTTATCATATGATGAATATATTCCAGTGCAAATATTCGAACAGACACAGACTTAGGCAACTTGTATGGAGCTAGTTCGCACCCATACACTCTGATTTCCATGCGATTCTGGTATAGAAACCAATCTCCAGTCTTTGCCAGATATGAAAGTGCAGAACTCTTTGAATTTATTCATTTATCCTCGGCTCAGGTATTCCACTAAGCATGCCTATAACTGGATGATAAAACAATTCAATGAATTGTTTAAAAGTGAACTCAGTGGAGTTTCTCCTAAGCAGCAACGTCCATAATGTGACTGCTTGAGGTTTTCCTTCCTTGTCCATCTTCTACATTGAGAAAGAGAACCTATCCTCCTGGAAAAAGACGAAAATGTAAGCTAGGATGGATGAGTACCGGAACATGCCCTCTGTGGCGAACTGTGAAAACTACTCGTGAATGTTCTTTGCCAGGAAAGTGTTGTAGTCAACTTGAGTGGTGGATTTTCCTCGGTAGAGAAAATAGACAGAAAACCCAATATAGGATCATCCACCAATGCATCTGAAAAATAACCAAGAAGACAACAGAGTGATGAAATGAATTGGTTTCCCTTTTCTGAGAATAGGGAGAAAGGATAGGGGGGATTTGATTTGGGAAACCGGGCATCTTGTGGGAGAAAATATTCAAATATCTGGGCTCCTTGAGGAAAAGATAATTTCTGGTATAACTCTATTATGATTTCGATATTGAAAGGGGAGGCAGATTCATTTATGGCTATCTGCATCATCTGATCAATGGTCTCTGGCATGATGAAGAACATAGTTTCTCCTAATGACGAGACTATGGCTCTCTAGTTGGGAAGGTAATGAGCTTGGAATTTGAGGCCAAATTCAGGGAAATGATGGACCTAGGGAAAAAGATATAAAGGAAGATTGGACTCCCAAAGCCGGATTTCATCACTCTGATCTAAGAAAGTGTCTTTGAGCCATGACTGCAACTTTGCGAAATTGACTTCGCACCATGTGTTCGATATTAGATGATCTTTGTGGGCCAATGGGATCCTGTCAAGGTCGACAGGAGGTGGGAGGAAAGGATTCTCCTCGGCTTCTGCTTTCTTGGACTTTGGTGCCATTGTTGTGAAGAGTACTTGCAATTAAAACAAAATGTTAGTGGCAATGGCTGTGGCTGGATGAGGCGTTGTAGAGATGGAGGAAAATGAATCTCTTGATACGCAGGGAATGTGAATGGAATGGAAGATGACCAAAATGGGGTTGAATTTGAGTGGACGGGTATCCATTTGGGTGAACAAGGACAGGTCATATGGAAAACAGGTATGTGGCCAGTCATAAATGGCCAATGAGTCATTTAGAGCGTGAGAGTGTAGGATGGAGGACATCTGAAGTGTACCTCTGGTCAACGTGTGCACTGGTGATTGGAAGGCGAACGAGAAAGATATGACCTGTAATGGTTAAATGGATGGGACATGCTGACGGGGTCATGACGTGGAACTTGCAGAGGGTGGTGGTGAAACATAACACTGATAGGCAGTAAAAGTTTGGAGAGGGGAAGTTTGGATGTGATGAGGTGACGCCACATTGCGATGGGGCTTGCCTGGATTTGTTTCATTCCAAACCACCCCATTTTAGTTAAAGGCAGAATAGTCAGGGGGGTCTGGTATTCCTTGCTGACCGTTGATCTGGGTGCAGCTAGATCAACTGTTGATCTCGACACATTGTTTAACATCATGTTAGACCCCCCCTCCATTAAAAGAAGAATGGTCGAGGGGTCCGAAATCTTCTGTGGACCGTCTGATTGCATGCTGGTGGGATGGCTGTATATCTAAGCACACATCTTAAACATCTTTTCGGACCCCACCCCCCCACTGTTAAAGGTCAAACGATCAGGGGGGGTCTGAAATCTTTTCAGAGCTATAGATCTGGGTGCTCACCGCTCAGTCGTAGATCTAGGACCGATATTTAATTTTCCAAGGCATGATTCAACATATGGTGTGAGACTTAGGCTTAATGAATTTTTATGGGTTTTGTGCACTTCTTCTTCTACTCTTTATCACCATGGGGTTAGAAAAACACTTCATCATCCAAAATCTTGCATTTTCATCAATCATCATACACATTCATTGAAAAGAAACTGTTTAACCTATTTCCTACCCTACATCATTTGCACCTTTAGCCCAACTTAGACTGTTGGACTAATAAATACTCTTCCTAGGGGCTATTTGACCAATATTAGGCTGTTTGGTCAAATTTATATACTAACTAACCTATCATTTTGACTAAGATTAGATGCTTTAGTCAAGCTTATTCACTAATACTATCAACATCAATTTAAAAGGACTTGGCCATGCTTAAACTGTATAGACCAAGCCATTGTTATTGCATGGGGCTTCATTTAATTTCTTTTATGCCCTCTTTTATTCTTTTCTCATTTTGTTTTTCTTTTTCTTAATTTTCTTTTTCTTTTTCTTTATGCAGTAGTCTCTGCAAATCAAAAACACTGAAGAGAACAAAAATACAATCAACAGTTGATCCTATAAATTATAGGGTTATAATAGTGGCTCCACTTGGGGATGGTATCCTCCTTGCGAGATGCCAAGAATCATGTTTCTTGTTGTCTTGAAAGACTTCCTCTAGAGTTTCTTTGCTACCTGACTTGCTTTATTTCGAAACTTTGATGGCATTATTCAATGTCTTAGGGCCTTCTTCGTGGGCTTAAAACATATGAACAAAAACACCTACACCTAAAAGACTTGTAAAAGAAATGATATATACAATGGAATGACAAGGTGACCTCTCTAATGAGGTGGCCAGTAATGCTTCAACATCCTACCATTTATGGGTCCCCCTGGCAGGTCTGATATGTCATGATTTGCAAGTAGGAAAGCATTATTTCCTCTAAAGTCCTGAATGGTCTAAGGACCCTTCCACAAGCTATCAAACTTCCCATGTTTACCTTTATCCTCATTTATGGAGTCCCACCTCAAAACTAGATCACCCAATTCAAAGTTATCCTCTTTGGTTCTCTTGTCATAAATCTTTTTAATATTTTCTTGCATCACTTGAGTTATATTGTAGACTCCTTCTCTGGATTGCATTAGGTGGATCATTTGATTTATTCTTCATTGGACATTGTTTGGTTCTTCTTGTGTTTCCTACAATAGTTTCATGACCGAGACTCCTAATGAAAGGGGAAAAAATGCCTCAATGCCATACACCAATTGGTATGGAGACATACCAATTGATCTTTTGTTGCTAATCCTGTCAGCCCAGAGTGAGAAAACCAACTTATTATGCCACGATTTATTGTTTTCCTACAGTGTCTTTCTAAGGATGTTCACCAGAATTTTGTTAGAAGACTCAGCTAGCCCATTTCCATGTGGATAATAAGTCATCGAGTGTCCCAAAGTAATATGATATTGATTACAAAAATCTGTGAGCCTTTTGGATCTGAAAGCCACTGCATTATCGGTTATATTTTTTCTGGGACATCCAAAATGAGACAAAGTGTTAGTTTCTAAAAACTTGATGATGACAGAGTCAGTAGCTTGCCTGCATGGTACAACCTCTATCCAGTTGGTGAAGTAGTCTGTGGCCATGAGGATCTATTTATGTTGGCCCGAAGAGGGAGGATGTATTTCACCAATGAAGTCTATCCCCCACTGTTGGAAAGGAGATTCCACAGAGATGGGTTTCATTGAGAGTGGAAGAAGCTTCCTTTTCCCTTCAAAGATCTGGCACTTGTGGCAAAAAGTAACCTTCTGGTGAATGCCAACAAAATAAGTAGGACATTAAAAGCCAGCTCTCAGAAACTTGTTAGCTGTGGTCTTCTATCTCAGGTGCCCACCACAGTCTCTTGCATGGAAATCTTGAAGAACTTTGTCAGCTTCATGTTTTAACAAGAAGTTAAGCAAGATACCACCAGGATCTTTCCAATAGAGATTGCCTTCCAAAATACAAAATTTCAATGCTTTCAATTTAATAAAACTAGCTTTGGTATTAGTCAAACCCGGAGGAGCCTATAAATTATGGAGTACAAAAATGAGGTTTGCATACCAAGGGGAATTTAAGAATGCCTCTTTTATGTTTGGAGTCACCTGCTCTTCCGGTCCATCTACTGCAGCCAAAAAGTTAATATCTAAAGCATGGAAATTAGACTCAGCCATCAGTTTGGCCAAACCATGTCCTTTGATCAGTTTAGTAGGTTTTATCTTGATGTCGTATTCCAGAATGAACGCAATCCATTTTCCTCTTCTGCCATCCGGATTATCCTGGGTCAGAATATCCTTCACCATAGCATTAGGGACGTAGGCAATTGTGTGAGAATGAAGAATATAGACCCTAAAATATTTTATAGCCTTTACCAGGGTGAAGGCTTGTTTCTCCATAATGTTATAATTCAACACCGCGTCTCTTAAAGATTTGCTGAAAAAGGATATAGGTTGCTCATACCCTTCACTATTCTTCTGCAACAATACTACTGCTATAGTGTGCTCAGATGCGGAAGAGAAAAGGTAAAAGTCTTTGGTATAGTCTGGGCTAATCAGAACTGGAGCTTGGGTGAGCGCATGTTTCACTTACTGAAATGACTGTTTGGAGTAGGCGTTCCATTTGATTTTTTTGTCCTTTTTCAACATATTGATAATATTCCAGAGAATCTCGACCAAGTTTGGTATGAATCTTCTAAGAAAATTTATCTTGCGAATGAAAGATTGCAGTTCTTTGATGTTCCTAGGGTGTTCCACCTTCTGGATAGATTCTATCCTATTGGGATCTATTTTAATTCCATCTTTTGAGATTATGTGTCCCAACAGTTTACCTTCCTCTAACTCAAAAAGGCTTTTCTTAGGATTTAATGAAATCCCAAATTTCCTGCATTTCTCAAACACACGTCTGTGATGGAGCAAATGTTCTTCGTCGGATTTGGACTAGACAGCTACATCATCTAGATAAATGACTATAAATTTCCCAGTCTCATCCACAAAGGCAATATCCATTGCTCTTTGGAAAGTAGCTGCAGCATTGATCAGACCGAAAGGCATCTTCACATACATGAAGGTGCCCCACGGTGTGGTAAAAGATGTCTTCTCTTGATCTTCCGGGTGGACCAGGACTTGGTTGTAACCAGAGAAAATGTCCAGTAAGGAGATCCTACTAGATTTGACCACCCTTTGTAAAATGTCCATTTTTGGTAAAGGGTAATTGTCTTTGAGGGAGACTTTGTTCAGATTTCTGAAATCTATACAGAGCCTGATCTCGCCAATTTTATTCCTGGTTGGAACTAGATTAGAAACCCATTTGGAAAACCTCAAGGGGACTATAATATTGGCATCATACATCTTCTGGATTTCTTTCTCTATCAGGGGAAGCAACTTGGGATTAATTCTCCTAAGTTTCTGTCTGAAAGGTTTATGTTCTTCTTTTATGGGAATCTAGTGTTGTATGATGCTTGTGTCATAGGATTATAAGTCCTCGTAGTCCCAGGAGAAAACATCTATATATTCCTTAAAAAGTTCAATGTATTTGATTTTTTTTCTCTGGTGGCAGTGGTTTAGACAGTTTCATCATTTTGGGGTTTTCTTCTATTCTTATGTTGCAGTCTTCAACCTCTTTACCGCTAGCTTCAATTTTCAATTTTTTGGCTACATCATTAAAATCAAACAAGTCTTCCAATGGAACTAAACCTCTAGGTAGCACGTTATTTTTCAACTGCAAGATATCTGAATCTACATCACTTTCATTGATTTCTTTAGTATCTATTGTATTTACACTACCATTCCCAAAAAAAGATTTATTTACAACTTCTTCATCCTGTTCTGAATCTATGTTCATACATTCAAAATCATTTTTACATTGCAAGAAATCCTCAATTTGATCGTCATTTCCAAATACCTGCCAGTTTCTGATATTGTCAGGAATCGTTGGTCTGCACTTCACCTCCACTGTGTACTTCTGAGTGGGATGAAAAAGGATTTTACAGGTAGCTACTAACGTAGCTAGTCCGTCTGCGAGTATATTTTATCCTCTAGGCATCACCTACAAATCAACCTTAGTAAAGCATTGGAGAGAATCCAAAACAACGTTTCTATAGGCTCTAAGTCTGGGATGTTTTGCTGCATACTCACCTTTGATTTGCTTGATAATTAATTCAGAATCACCCCTTACCATTATCTTCTTAGCACCAACTTTCTTCAATAATTTTAGGGCGAGCATTAAAGCCTCATACTCAACTATGTTGTTAGTACATTGGAAGTTCAGTTTATAGGAATGATTCTTGAAGTAATTTGATATGTGGTTATGCATCCACACTCTAGCCCTAACTCCTTCTTTACTCACAGCACCATCGAAGTCCATTCTCCAGAAGTCTGCTGGAAGTTCCTCATTTTCTTCAACCATGGGGTTTCTCATTTCAACAAAAGCTTTATCATCCTTTGAATCCGGTGCATCATCCTCTAGTTGTGCAATTTGTTCCTCAATGTCACCATCGTTGTATAGGATAAAAGAATCCAGATCTGAGTGTGTAGAGTATAGTGGGTAATTGTGTGGCTATTCTTGGCTACTGACCATATACTTCATCAGTGTTTCTCTGTAAAGTCTTCTCTATTGACCAAAAACTAGAATGGTGGCATAGGACATATCTAGCTGCAGGGTTCCTCTCAATTTATCTCCCCAAGACCTTGATAGCAACATACCATACTTGGGGGGAATATCTGCCACGACGATGTCCATCACCAAAATTTTCGCTGGAATTTGAGCCAAGGTGATGCATAAATATTTAATCAGGCCTATACATTTGACCTTGCTAGAGTCGAAAGAATGCAAATCTTTGTAGGGTCTGGTGACCTTGAGTCCCAACATTTCCATCACGACTTTGGGCATTAGTTTGTGAGAGGCGCCCGAATCCAGCATAGCGTTGTGTAATATCAGATCATGGATATTTAGGTTGATGTAAAAAGGTGCCACGACGCCATTATCAGTTTGATCGTCAACTTTAGGATCGAATAAGAGCTCAGGTCGATCATCGGCAAGGTTCACTGTGTCAGAGTGGTGTATAGATCTGACATCCAAGGCTTTGGTACCTATATCAGGTTCGATGCTTAAGGCTTTCATCACCTAAGACCTATAAGAATTCTTATTCATCAGCTCGGATAAGGGAAAATGAATCTTCAATTTTGCTAGTTCCCCTTTGAGGCTGAAAGGAATGATGGTTTTGTTTAAACTTTGTACTTCTGATTTATCGATAGAAACTCTATGGACAGGTGCACCTATTTGAATGGTTGATGAAACTTCTATTCAACTTGTTCTCTTAAGAATTTCTGGGGGTTTTTGCGCAAGATATTCAACGTCATTCCGCTCAGGTGTTTTCTTGGGAAGGTTTTATGAGGTTTTCTTGGTTTCAACAACCTTCTTTGGAGAGTTCTCATTAGCCTTCTTGCTTCTCAGGTTATACTGCCTGTTAACCTCCATTATAGCATTCTCAAAGGGTTTTTGTTCTATTTTCTCGGCTTCCTCATTTACCTCTGTTTGTGACAGGAGAAAGATTTCGTGTTCTTCCTAGGTGAGAAAAATAGATTCATGATCGTGATCATGATCACCCATTAGATTTATATGAGCATCATCAAAATCCTCAATAACTTCCTCCCCATCATCAACATAGTTTTCCTGGAGAGGTGGTCTAATCTGCTGATCAGGTCCCCGTTGTTCCTGTTGTTCCCCTTGATCCCTAGGATCTCTTTGTCTATTTTGGGGTGGATTTCTCCTAAAGTTTGGGTTTCTGATTTGAGGGGCAACTTGGTTCTCCCTAGGTGGGTTCCTGTTAGTTATGGTGAGTCTCTCCATCATTTTCTCCATAGCTCTAGCTAGAGAATCTAATTTGGCACCAGATGAGGAAGTAGAAGGTTCTTCCTTGATGGTGACCCTCTTTTCTGTTCTCTGCCTAGCCCTTCTGGCCAAAAGGTTTTCTTCTACACTGACGACACTTCTTTGCGTGTATTCCAAAGTTGCTACATTTCTCTCCCTTAATTGATATGACATGTTAGCATCAAAACCATCAGGGAACTTTATTAATGCCAAACCTTGGGGTGGTTTGATTTCAGTCGGGATGGCATTGTATAGATTGTTGAAATGAGTGCAGTAATATTGCACTGTCTCTCCTTGGTTCCTTCTGATGTTCTCATATTCTGACAGAATCTGGAGAGGGTTTTTCTTTACCTCCCACCTGTCAAGGAAAGTCCTATGAAAACTAGAAATATTAGTAATGGTACCAACACAGTGGGTTTTGAACCACTTTTTAACTTCTCTGGTCAGACTTTGTGCAAATAACCTCATCTACAGATCGACTTCGTCCACTTCCTGCAGGTCAAAATAATCGCTCATTTTGTCAACATGTTGTTGTGCGTTTAAAGGTCCAGAACCATTGAACTATGGAAGTCTAGTTTGATAATATTGGGGCATGTCATGTAAAGGAGAAACCAATACCAACGGAGCATATCTTGCCACCATGATTGGTGGAGGAGGCTGAACAACAACTTGTGTGACAGGAGAGGAAATGCCTGAATATATAGAGGACAAAGGGCTTGGAGGAATGGAGTAACCTGGTGTAATTTTAGCAGGAACTACAACGATGGTTCAAACAGGAAGTTCAGGGGACTGCTGAAGATGGAGCTTGTCTAAGGCCTGACCAAGATTTGCGACTAGGTATTCTAGCTTATCAGTCTTAGAGTGAAAACGTTGCTCAAATTCAGCTCTAGGAGAAAGTATCTCAGGGGTCCTGGGCTGAAAAACGGTTTGGTCTAAGAATGTTTCACTGACAAAACTGTCAGATTTTGTCTTGAAAAGACTTGTTTGAAAGGGTATCTCGGACTTAAGGTTTGGAAGAATAGCTAACTTTTCAGTGGTGGAAAAATACCTCGGAAGTGAACTTTTACTCCTCGAAATTTCTACAGTACCTTTCTTCCTCGGGATTGTCTATTACTTTTGCAAATTCTGGGTCAGGATGAGATCAGGCATAAATTCTTTTGGGAGCCAAAACTGTTGATTTTATTCTACTTTTGGAGACTTTGGTTATTTATGCACAAACTTTAACAACCTCTGAATATTATTTCTAGGTAAAGATTAGGGTTTGTGTTCTTTCCAGAAATAAAGTCGTCTTTGTTCTAGGGGAAAGAAAACAAGGGGTAGAAAGTTTGTTTTAGTTCTTCCCCAGTATGGTCGCCATTTATGTTATCACTCTGTAAATTCCCAGAGGTTGTTATGAGGTAAGAAGAAACTTATCAGAGGTAACCTTAACCAACCGCTTCGAAACTAGAAGCTAGCCCTACCAATTTCAGAGAGGGATCTCTCTGTGAGTTCTAGATTTGTTTGAGTTTTCAAGGATTTTAGGCTAGTTAGAAAGAATATAACTGAGTTGTTGGTATTGTTTTTGAATGAAGTGGATGAATATCAATTACACTTCCATTGGGCTATGGGGTCTGTTTTTAAAAGATAGAAGTTAAAGACAACTTTACAAGATTCGTTTCACAGGGCGAGATGGTGCTAATGCTATATTCTTTAGAAATAAAAATGGTGTATTGTTGAAAAGGTGAGATATCAGTTAAAACAAAAAAGAATTTAATAATTTATTTGTTATAATATTGGAGGAAAAACATTTAAATCTATAAAAGATTAAGAACAGAGTACACAATGGTAAATTCTGCAACTTTAACTTCTTGTAAAGATTATATTTTTGAAAGACAATATGATAACTGAGAAAGAAAAAACTTGTACACAGATAGAGGGAACTTCACCAACAATTTGACACACAGGAATCCTGTGAAAATTCTCTTTGTATTACTGGAATAACTTCTTGATACCAATTACAGCAACAAGAGCATGCTCGAGCGTAAAGATCAACAACCCTTCCTACTTCTAAGTGAGAAATATTTATAATAAAAGTTACAACGACCCTGTCATTAATGATCAGGACGTGAAAGAGTCTGAGTCTAACTAACTAATATAACAAGATGCGGAAATGTAGTAACTGATGATCATGTGTTGAATATCTCATGCTAATTTCAGGGAAGACCATTGTTGAGTCATTCGAATGACCTCAACCGTGCTGTACACTGAGCTGGACGCTGAGATGGATGTTGAGGTGGATGATGCTTTTCATTTACTCAATCAAATCGCATAGCTCATCCTATCTCTGTGTGCTTGGGATGGTAATTTTCAATAACCGGCGGTAAAATTTGTCCATCTCGGTGTATTTAGCAAAATTCGGCTTGACGATGAAGACATACTTGATCTCGTGCTGAATGCTGAGGTCATGTTGCAGAGTCTCCAAGAATTCTTTGCCCGTGATGCTACCCTATATCCCTGAAAACTTGGAACTGTCTTTGGCCACGGTTGTGATCCTTTGCTTGTAATCGGATAGAGTCATTAGTTTATCATTTAGGACACGTAGATAAGGAAGACCCTTTTTCTGTAAGTCTTCAATCTTGCTAAAAAAGATTTGAGCTCCAATGTCCATGTTCGAAGCCTTTTCCTCCAACTATAAAATCAATACTCTTTTAGTCAATACTCTTTTTACCTTGAGGATAGTCTCTGTTCTGTCTTCAACTTTCAATTCTTCCAGCTCTTCTTTGGTTTTGGAGTTCAGAAACTGGATGATCTTGTCGGCCACTGAGGGCATCTCACCTAGCTCTGTTCTTATCCTGTTAATGGCTTGCCTACTTTTTAACACCAGATCATGTTGCTCGAATATGATTTACACCATTTATGGATTTTGCAATATCTGTCCATATGTTTTCCTTAGCCTCTGCTAATGTCTTGCCTACCACTGTTTGTTTCTGGAGCTGTTGTATTTCCTGCTTAATCTTCTCTGCTACCTGTCTCTCAACATTATATCTTGTTTGGAAAGAGGTTTTGAGTTCCTGGAGATTTTCAACCTCCCTTTTCAACCTAATAATCTCTGTCTCTTGCAAATTCATTTCCTCCATGGAATTTGCTAGCTCCACAGTTTTTTCCAATGCTGTCAATGGGGTTGCTGATGGAATTTCTACTGTAGTGGTTGTTGGAACTGCTGCTATACTTACTCCTACAATGGGAACTGCACTCAATGGGATGAATTCCATTGGTGTCATTTGTTCCATTTCTTTCAATAATCTTTCCAACTCTATCTCCATTTCTCTGAGCTGTGCGTTCTGCTGCATGATAATCTTCAACAATTCTTCTTTCTTGCTTTCAGCTTCAACTACCTCTTTAGCTTGTGAATCCTCTATTGGTGGAAATTTCAATTGTTTTCTCAAAGATGAAATGTCATCATTATTTTTCTTCAACATTTCCTTTGTTTCTTTAACATTCGAGGGATTGTAGCCAATCTTAAGCACCAACTCCTCTAAGGATTTTATTTTATTATCCTTTGCAAAAGAGGATATCTTCTCTAACTTCAATTGGGTCTGAACATTGCTTAAAGACACCTGTAACTTAGCTGCGGTAGAGGAAGCATGTGCTAATGTGGAGAAAACCATTTCTCCAGTCTGTATGTGCAAATCCATTTGGTTAGCTGGATGGACTTTTTTAGTGTCAAAAACAATAGTTGACCTCTTGTAGTCAGTGACCTCTTTGGGGTGAGGCACCTATGCTTGTAGGAATGCCAGATGCATTCTTCCTTTCTCTGTATCAAAGGCTAACAATAGTCTGTTCTATGCTGTGGAAGTTTTCTTCCAGAACTGGGAGTAAGTGCTATTAGTCAGCATCTGGTTCTTCTTTTTAATCATATCATATTTCTCAAAGATGCTTACAGGTGCTGATCCTTTTGGAGTTTGGGTGGTCACATATATTTATGTCTACTTCTTAGAAGAAGAAGTTGACACCACCTGTTGTCTTCTCTCAATCACTGTGGCAGAGTAGGGATCTTCCTCACCAGACATGTGAGTAGCAAGAGTGGTTTTGGGTTTCTTGCTATATACTCAGAATTATTCTACTGATACCTTAGTGATTGCAGGTGAATCATCCTTTCTTGTCCTTTTTTCCTTGGGTATCTGAGGAGTAGCAGTCGGTGAGATAGATACTAAAAGACATTCATGTGGCTCTGTATCTACCAGAGTATTTACTTCCCATTCTGTTTGGTTCACATATTTTTCAATTTCTGGCTTGAGGGTGTGGGCATAGGGAGAACTTTTGTTATTGGACCTCATCTCTGCAATGATCCCACTGGGGTCATATCTCCAAATAAAACTAGTGCTGAATTTCATCTCCTTCAACAATTTGTCTTCCTCTTCCCAACAGCTCGACTGTTGCAGATAAATGGGCCTATTTGTCCTTTGATCCTCATCTGTTTTTTTTTCTTCAGAGACACAAAATGGATGTCATCTGATTTTATCATCTGATGAATATATTCCAGTGCAAAAATTTGAACAGGCACATACTTAGGCAACTTGTATGGATCTAGTTCGCACCCATACACTCTGATTTCCATGTGAGTCTGGTATAGAAACCAATCTCCAGTATTTGCTAGATCTGAAAGGTGCAGAACTCTTTGAATTTCTTCATTGATCCTTGGCTCAGGTCTTCCACTAAGCATGCCTACAACTAGATGATAAAACAATTCAATGAATTGTTTAAAAGTGAACTCAGTGGAGTTTCTCCTGAGCAGGGACATCCATAATGTGACCACTTGAGGTTTTCCTTCCTTGTCCAGCTTCTACATTGAGAAAGAGAACCTATCTGCCTGAAAAAATATGAACATTTAAGCCAGGATGGATGAGTACCGGAACATGCCCTCTATGGCGAACTGTGAAAACTGCTCATGAAAGTTCTTTGCCAGGAAAGTGTTGTAGTCAAATTGAGTGGTGGATTTTTCCTTGGTAGAGAAAATGGACAGAAAACCCAATATAGGCTCATCCAACAATGTGTCTGAAAAATAACCAAGTAGACAACCGAGTGATGAAATGACTTGGCTGCCCTTTTTTGAGAACATGGAGGAAGGATAGGGGGGATTTGATTTGGGGAACTAAGCGTCCTGTGGGAGAAAAAATTCAAATATCTGGGCTCTTTGAGGAAAAGATAATTTCTGGTATAATTTTGTTATGATTTCGAGATTGAAAGGGGAGGCAGATTCATTTTTGGGTATCTGCATCATCTAATCAATGGCCTTTGGTGTGATGAAGAACAGAGTTTCTCCTGATGAAGAGACTATGGATCTCTGGTTGGGAAGGTAATGAGCCTTTCATTTGAGGGAAAATTCAGGGAAATGATGGACTTGGGGAAAAATATATAAAGGAATATTAGACTCCCAGAGCCCGATTTCGTCACTCTGATCTAAGAAAGTGTCTTTGAGCCATGATTGAAACTCCACGAAATTGAATTTGCACCTTGTGTTCAATATCAGATGATCTTTGTCGGCCAATGGGATCTTGTCGAGGTCGACAGGAGGTGGGAGGAAAGGATTCTCCTCAGCTTCTGCTTTCTTGGACTTTGGTGCCATTGCTGTGAAGAGTACCTACAATTAAAATAAAATGTTAGTGGTAATGGCTGTGGCTGGATGAGGCGTTGCAGAGATGGAGCAAAATGAATCTCGTGATACGCAGGGAATGCGAATGGAATGGGAGATGATCGAAATAGGGTTGAATTTGAGTGGACGGGTATCCGTTTGGGAGAACAAGGACAAGTCATATGGACAATGGGTATGTGGCTAGTCATAAATGGTCATCGAGTCATTTAGAGCATGAGAGTGTAGGATGGAGGATGTCTGAAGTGTACCTCAGGTTGACGTGTACAATGGTGATTGGAAGGTGAACAAGAAATATATGAACTGTAACTGTTAAATGGATGGGACATGCTGACGGGGTCATGACGTGGAACTTGCAGAGGGTGGTGGTGAAACGTAACACTGATAGGAGGTAAAAGTTTGGAGAGGGGGATTTTGGACGCGATGAGGTGACACCATGTTGCGATGGGGCCTTCCTGGATTTGTTTCATTCTGGACCCCCCCCTTTTAGTTAAAGGAAGAATATTCTGGGGGGTCCAGGATTCCTTGTTGACTATTGATTGGGGCACATTGTTTAACATCATGTCGGACCACC
>SNQJ01S0050778.1:32115-47154 GCA_010110895.2 Picea sitchensis | reverse complement strand
TCAATCTTGCGGTCCAAAACCCATGACTAGGGTTGACATCAATGACAACAACCAATCTTCCAACAATCTCCCCCTTTGTCATTGATGGAAACACTCATGCTCCCCCTATCATCATGATCCCAATTTCTCTCCCCCTTTGACATTAATGGCAAAGGGTATGGCTTCTTGTTGGCAGAGATTATATAATTATTATTTTTATAAGTTGCCTACACAGGGTCTATGAAATTTTATCACTCTTGATGAGAATTTCTCTAAACGACAGTTGTAAATCGTCACATTTTACCTATCATCTATTCATGCTTCATTTTCATGACTGAAATCATGAAAACTTGCAACTATCATTACTATTTTGTTTTAAAATTTCATTGAAAGCAAATGGTTTATTTAATATGGACTTCGATTCTTTGCCAGGAAGGTATCACCCTGTTATGTTTTTCACCCTGTCAACTCATAAACATGACCAAGAGATTGATAGTCTAGACAAACGAAAGACCTCACCATTTGATATTGTTTGTATTGATTTTGGTTTGATCTTTCATCACATTTCTTTCACAAAACTTTTGGTTATTCTTTTACCCAACTTTGTAATCAAAATATGATGCGCGCACTTATGTTTTTAGAGTACTTTGGTCCTAGCATGTACTCAATACCAAGGTGGCATACAATGTATAGGTTGCCATTACTTCCTAGCATGGTCTCAGGTTTCAAAAAAATCTTCACACGCGTTTTGATTAAACACCTTGCCCATCATTTGAATCATCACAACATGTATTGATAATTTTTGCAAACCCTACCTGTGTGTTATACGTTAATTACCTGTCTGTTCAGTATGGCTCCAGTGGTAAGGGTTGAACTGAACGATATCCAAACCCTACTCTCATATGATAATGCTAGGGAAGATTTGGAAAGGAACGGTTGTCATATTTTCATCAAAAAGTTTCAGGGTTTTAATCTTTAGGTCACCCAAGAATTTGCCTTAACCTTTGATGGTTGTAGGGAAAAAATCGGTGATGTGCAATTGGAAGTAACCAAAGAGTTTCTAATTCAAGCCACGAGATTGCCAGTGGTTGGTCAGAAATGGTTCAAAAACGTGAAAGTGGAGGAAGTCCCTTCGACTTTACTGTTTACCTCACAAAAATTAACCAGCTATGATCGAGGTATGCCAATTTCGTTCTTGAAAACTAGGTGGAATGATTTACTTGCTGTAGTGAAGCAATTCATCACATGTGAGGGACAATTCAGACTTGTTTTCCTATATCATTTATGCCTGCTTATGAGTTTTATTGGTTTTCCGTTGAATATTCCTTATTACCTACTCAGAAGTCTGTATAAGATGGGGAAAAGATTTAGGAAACAGAGGTCAGATTCAAGTCTGTTTCATCATGGTATGATTAAAATCATCCTCATGCATCAGTTAGAGTCACAAAATGACTGTTGGGATTCGTTCATTACGCGAAATGGTTTTGGTAACCTTGAGTTGGGAGAAATAGATAAGCCAGTCGTTGAGGAAACCATTGTGAACCCGACAACCTCTCTTCCATCTCCCCTGGCTTGTGATTTTTCCCCTGATAGTGAACCTTCAAGCTACCCTAAGGTCATTCAACATGACAGTCAACTGATTACACATCCAAAGGATTGTTTTAAAACTGTGAAGAAACCTACAGGAAAGAAGTTAAAAGGTAGTATTGATGTCAATTTCAAAAACAAAAGGGCTTGTCGGTTAATTTCTCGAAGTATTTAAAATAAAATGAAACCCTCTGCAGACATGATCAACATGATTGAAGTGAGAGAAATCTTAGACTCAGAAATTGACAAATTCCTCGCCGAAGAAGATCATGTGTCATTCGGGCTATACCCTGATCGACCCTATAACTACATTAATAATTTGCCCCCTTGTCTAAAGGACAACCCAGAGTTTCTTGGTATCCAGATCTGTGATAAATCTACCATCCGCTTGGAGGATTCTCTGACCCGTAATGTTGTTCGTTCTAATGCAAACTCCTTACAGTCACAATGTGATGTGTGTCGATCGTGGATCGACAGATACTATACCGATGTCCCGTTTCTACAATCACAGGTCAAGTCTTTGAGAGACCAAGTTGATGTGTTAACAAACGAAAACAACTGGCTTGAAACCATCATCCAAGAGAAGGAGAAGCATTTGAAAACTATAGGTCATGTGATTTTCAAAAATGTATAGGCAGCTACAACTATCGTTAACTCTAAAGTTTCTTGATAGGTTTTGATTTCATGATTAGAGGTATGATTTTTTTTAATTTAATAGCATGATTGTGTCATTCTTAAGTTAGGATATTTGTTTTGATTGAATAAACTATTTTTATTATTAATATTAGTCTATTTTATTTATTCAATAAAATGAGATTGCATTTGCTATTATAACTAGCTACAGAATCACAAGATTCTGTAGCCAGTTAAGAAAATTTGAATTGTTTAATTTGATGATAGAAAACACATCTGATATCTTCCTATTTTCTTTTGTTTTTAGGATAATTAAGGAGCCCATGATTTCAAATATGATATGAGGCACTTTTGAGATCTCCCATCCATAGCTATTATGTAGTTTGAATAAACAGAATTAGACTGTTAGTAGTTTTTGATATCTGGTGAAATCAGGGTGGTTGCATCCCCCTTTCTTTTTTGAAACCAATTTGATCTTATCAACAGGAAACAATTATGTTTCCTGAAACCAATATAAACATATAATTTTTTAAACATGGCATCATATCGGCCTGGGGCAAGAGTATGGGAATTTTTATCCCAGACTTGAATGGAATAGAATGCACGTCACAGCTTTAGCTTTTCTGTATGATGTTTTGATTTAGGTTATGTTTATGTTGATTTGATAATAGATGGTGATTGCTTTCGTCGTCATGATTTATTACCAGTTGACATGATTCATTTTATATGTTTCCCATATCTTATGTTTCAGATACAATATATACACAGTGATCATCTATCCAATTTAAATTAGGAGATTCATCTCTAATTTTTGTTGAATGTTTGCATGCAAGTTCTTACAGGAAGATTTATCTTGTTGTAATTACTTGTAAATCATTAGATCACTGTAACTGTGTCCCTTTTAAGTTCTGTTATCAAAAACTCAATCTCCAGCACATTGTTTCACTTTTGTTTGGAACAACATTACAATCCGTTGCAGGTTTACTTCCCGGATAAGGTGGCTGGATATTCCCTATTGAACAAACATTGGATGCGTTAATAGGTTAGTTTGCTATTTTATTTTCGTTTGTTTGTTTATTTTAGAAGTTTTATATATATGGTATGATTTCCATTACCTATAATTTTTGGTTTGATTAAGTAGTTTGATATTCGATTTCATGAATGTATTCATCCAAGAAAATAAACCAAAAAATTAAATAGCATTTTCACTTTCTTTATTACTGTTGTTAAAGTAACCAATTTACATTTGATTTTTACGAGTTTAGATTAAAACTCGTGCTTTGTACAGATTGTATATAAAATTATTAAACATATTTTAGTTAAATAAATTGTACACATATATATTTAAATGTACTTATAGATTTTAGTGATTGTTATTTATTAGGTTATTGTTTTTCCTTTGGTTATTTTTCGCTTTCTTTAGGACTTAGATTGGCCAACGGAGCCGCAAAACCTGTAGGAGTGAATTAATCCAAATGGCTTGGGTTAAGTAGACAACCCCGGACCGGATTCACTCCTCCAGTTGACGAGCGGTCAATTTCTCCCATCAACAAATGGCGCTAGAAGGAGGGCATGAAAACTACTAATGGCAAGAGGAGGTCGCAAGACTCCTCCCCCACCTACCCGCTCACCTATAGTAACTAGAAGTCATTTAGATGACAACATTGTCTCTCAAACAACAACCACATCAAACGACGATCCACGGATCACAGTTGAACCAGTAACTCCAAATCCCCCAGGAGACGACATACAAGAAATTGTTCGTCAATCCCTCATAAGAACGCATAGTGCCTTAGCCCGTATCAGACAACCAGGTCGACCTTTGAACCAACCATTAGACTTCTCTGATATCAGGGAACAACTTGGAGGTACTGATCTTACCTTAAATCCTATGGATCCAGATCATATTCTCACTCTTGCAGCAGGAGGATCTGGTATTCCACCATCACCACCCCCTTCATCTTCTTCTTCTTCTGGAGAAGAATCCTCAGACGAAGGCAGTTCCTCATCTCAGCCTTCGACACCACCCACACCTATGGACAATCTGAACAATCCTGCCAGACCCTGGCTCGACCAAGATGTAGTGGCCACACCTGGGCCCCAACATCATTTACCTAAACACCCAGAGAAATGGCTCCCTAAATTTGACCCAGAATCCAAGCAGATTGCTGAAGATCATATCAAAAAGTTTATGCTAGCCATTAGGCTCCATAGTGTTGAGCACGAAAACGTAGTGTGCAGATTGTTTCCTTACACCTTTGAAGGCAATGCCTCTACCTAATACTTTTCCCAACAGCCCCACACCATCGTGTCATGGGATAAATTCGAGTCCTGTTTCCTTGAGAAGTTCGGAGATGACAAGTCTCCTGAGGTTCTAGTCATGGAGATTTCTAGTTTAAAAATGAACCCCAAAGAAAAGATAAAAGACTTTAATCAAAGGTTCTTGACACTAAATAACCGAATCCCCACGGATTCGATGCCTGCCGAAAATCTTATTGTCGCATACTACACGAAATCCTTACATCAAAACATAGCCATTTGGGTAAAGAGGTCCAAGAAAGCCACATTGTTAGAAGCTTTAGAAGAGGTGAGTCAAATCGAGAAATATATTCTCAGCTTAAAAGACAATATCTGTAACGAGATAGAGACTAGTTCATCCTCCAAGAATAAAATCGAAATCCTTCCTAGACCTCCCCAAAACAAATCTCAACCAGAGAGTTCAGATCTAGAACACTTACAGAAAGTCGTTCATAAGTTATCCAATCAAGTTATAGATTTGAAAAGGTTGGCTGAAGAATCTTCTTTGAGCAAAGGGCTTTACAAACCCCCTTTTAGGAAGCATTTTCCCACAAACCAACCTAGCTCAAATTATGAAGGCCTAAATCTAGAAAGCTTACAATTTTCTATTCAAACGATCCTAGAAGCACATGATAACTTGATTCCTCCCGAGATTCCTGAAGAAGTAGTTGAACAAGAGATAGTAGAAGAAGACGAATCCTCCCCAAACATTTTCGGACATTTTTCCGATAGCATTTTTCAAGCTAATTTCGAAATAGTGCATCCTTACAATACCAGGAGCAAGACAACAAATAAGTCTTCTTCTGAAATTGCAACTACTGTGCCTCCAAAACAATCTAAATCAATTGAGACTAAACAGAATTCAACAAACCCAAGTTTAGATTATGATTTGATTAAGGATCTAAAAAAAATTAGGGCTAACATTTTTGTTTACGAATTATTAAAATTCCCTTTTCTTTTGCAAAAGATGTTGTAGAATATTGTTGAAAACAACAAAAACAACAATCCGAACAACAACAAAGTTGTTGAAAATAGCCCCAAAAATCCTCAAAAGGCCTCTACCAAAACGACATCTGAATCTCATGATAAAAGAGACCTTCCTGTAAATAGTGTAACAAATGTAGATAAACTAGTTTCAGGGGCTGCGATTAAAAAACAACAAACTTCTACTGTTAATACTCACAGAAATGTCCCTCCCTTTTTGTTGACTTTTGAAATTTTCAATAGGAATGTACATAACTGTATGGTAGATTCAGGTGCATCATCTAACATAATGCCTTGGTCTGTCTGTCAAAAAATTAATGCCGAAGTTCAACCGTCTAGCTTGAAAATTATCCATCTTGATCGAACTAGTGTTAAAGTGATAGGCTCATTAAAAAATGTGCTTATCAGATTATCATCTAATCCTAAAGTACATCAAGTGATTGATATCATTGTTGTACATATCCCAGAAGTATATGGTTTGTTTTTAAGTAGAGATTGGTCAAAACAATTACATGGCTATTTTACAACGGATTGGTCTCACTTGTGGCTACCCGAGAATGGAAAGCCTAACAGAATCAAGGTAAATCGTGAACGTTATCTTAAGTTCACGGTAATTGATTTAAATGATCCCAATGAAACATTCAATGCTTCTTCCAATTCACCTGAAATACAGGGGATGGACACTTTTTTCGACAATTTCATGGCCGAAACTTCTACTATCACTGACCCGGAACAACAATATGAAATTATGACATGCACATAGTCAACAGCCTTCTCTCAATGGTCACATGCACCTGACAAAAATCAAATATGGTCTCTTTACTTCGATGGGTCAAAATCTAAGGAAGGAGCTGGTGCGGGGTGCATGCTCATTGATCCAGCAGGTAACAAGACTTTGATTGCTTGCCGGTTAGAATTCGAATGTACAAACAACATGGCCGAATATGAGGCACTCCTACAAGGCCTCAGAAAAGAACTAGATTTGAACATTCAAAATTTGACTATCTTTGGTGATTAAGAAATCGTGGTTAGACAGGTAAAAAATTCTATCCACTATTTATCTCCGCACTTAAAAAGCTATCAGACCGAGGTATGGAATTTTATGAACAAGTTTTCTTCTTTTAACATAAATTCTATTCCTAGATTGAATAATTCTGAAGCTGATTTGTTAGCTAACGTCGCTTCAAAACTTTTTCCTGCAGAAGGCCTATCTCTGAATGCATTTTCCTTCGAATTATTGTTCAGACTGTTCGTCCCGGACAACATCACAAATTGGAGAGTCTTCGATGAGGATCAACATATCATCAGTTTTCTACATATGGAAGAAACTTTCCAAGGCGCAGTGATCGACGAAGGTACCCACGATGAAAATCTTCGCGACTTTACGATAATACCAGATCCGAGATCCCCAGAATCTGCATCAGACATGGTAAACTCTATCCTGAAATCTGTGGTTAGGTTAGAAATTTTTTATGATCTTCACGATAAGTTCAGAAAATCAGTGAATTGTAAAATGAATAGTTCTTCCTTGACACACGAAAAAGTAAATTTGGGAACTAAAGACAACCCACAGTGCATCAATTTGGGGTTGGGGTGTTCTGAGCAAGAAAAGGAAGCATTTATTAAGTTGTTTAAGGAATTCAAAGATGTTTTTTCCTGGACATACGACGACCTAAAAACCTTTGATCCTAACATCATACAACACATTATTCCCATGAAACCCCAGACCCAACCTTTTCAACAAAAATTGAGGAAGATGCACCCAAAACTCGAACCAACAGTCAATAAGGAATTAAACAAACTCCTGAACGCTAAAATAATATTCCCAGTAAGGCACACACAATGGGTCTCTAATCGTGTCCTTGTCAGAAAGAAGAGTGGTGAAATCCGACTATGTGTCGATTTCCAAAATCTTAACCGAGCGTCTGATAAAGACAACTACCCTATCCCTCCCATGGAGCAGATCCTTCAACAAGTATCTGGCTCTGAAATATTATCCTTGTTGGATGGTTTTTCAGGGTAGAACCAAGTCCTTATGTCTCCCCCAGACTAGCTCAAAACTACTTTCCGTACCACATGGGGCACCTATGCTTATAGAAAGATGCCCTTTGAGCTCATAAACGCCGGTGCCACTTTTCAGAGAGTGATGGATATCGCTTTCTGTGGCTTAATCAATAAATATGTATTATTTTACCTAGATGACATCACTATCTTCTCAAAAAGTAAAGGAGATCATCTAGCTCATTTAAGATCTGTCCTACAGCGATGTCGTAAGTACGACATTTCTTTAAATCCAAAAAAATCTGTCTTCATAGTAGAACAAGGTAAGCTCCTCGGATTCATTGTATCAAATGAAGGGATGATTATCGAACCTGAAAGGACCCAAGTCATTTTGAAACTCCCCCCTCCCTCGTCAAAAAATTCCATGCAATCTTTCTTAGGACAGATAAACTTTCGTAGGAGATTCGTCCCTAGCTTTTCAGAAATGGTGAGACCATTACAAAACTTAATAAAAAAGGATGTACAGTACAATTGGGGACCTTTAGAAAGTTAGGCTTTTGATTCAATAAAAAAGGCCATAATAGACGCTCCTTCTCTAATGAGCTCTGATTTTTCACGAGACTTCACCCTCTACACGTTTGCCTCTGATCGATCTTACGCTGCTGTCCTAATTCAAAAGAATGCTGAAAATAACAAAGTCCCAATTGCCTTTATGAGCTCAGCCTTCAAGGGAGTTGAACTTAATTATCCAGTAGTAGATTAGCAAGCTTATGCTATTTTTAAAGAAGTAAAACACTTTTGATCTTATCTGTTGAAATATAGGATGAAAATCATTGTCCCTTACCTGGCTGTCAGAAATTTGTTAGTACAGAAAGAACTGGGCAAAAAAAGGGCAAACTGGGTCACATCCTTACAAGAATATGACATAGAAATCACCCCAGCACAAATTGTTAGAGGCCAAGGTTTATGCAAGTTGGTCGCCAATTCAGCTATAGGACAACAAAATGAAACTGATATGTTAATTCCAGATCAGCACGATCAAAATCAAATATGTTGTGCACACAACCCTGCTAGTCGACGACATTAAATTTTGTCTTATACATGGATCAACTCCCCATCACCTTGATCCCCAAAAAAGGAGAGCACTAAGATTAAAATCTTCTTCTTTTCAACTGATTAATGGTATTTTGTTTCGCCAAAATTTCAATGGAATACTTATGCGCTGTCTTGAAAAAGATGAAGCAGAAAAAGTCTTATTGGAATTACATGCAGGGGAAGCTGGTGGGCATTTCGGTGGAGACACCACCACCCACAAAGTATTAAGAGTAGGTTATTACTGGCCCACCCTTTTCAAATACACTCATGCCTTATGTCGCAAGTGTGTGATTTTTCAAAAGGCATCTGGACGGATACAGAAACCAACATTCCCTTTACAGCCAGTTTCGATAGACTCCCCTTTTCAGCAGTGGGGCCTGGATATTATAGGCCCAATCAATTTGGCATCCTCGCAGCAACATAAATGCATCATAACAGCCACAGATTATTTCACCAGGCGGTCCGAGGTTTCCCCATTAAAAGTTGTAAATACCAGCCAGGTAATATCCTTCCTGAATTCAAGTATTATCACTCGTTTCGGTATCCCTGAATGCCTAGTATTTGACAATGCTTCTTATTTTTCATCTCTTGAAATGAGTAATTTCACTTTGGAAAAATGAATAAAATTGAAGTACTCCGCCAGCTATTACCCCCAAGGTAATGGCTTGGCGGAATCAACTAATAAAAATCTGATCAAAATTATCAAGAGAACGGTCTCCGAAAACCATAAAAACTGGCATAACGCACTGCTAAACGCAATCTGAGCTGACAGAGTAACTCCTAAAATTGTTGTGGGTAACTCACCTTTCTTTCTCATTTACGGCAGGGAAGCGATTCTTCCACCGCATGTCCTTCTTCCATCTCCGCAGTTATCACAGAAGGTACAGGAAGAAGATTGTCCCCCCCTGGAGAGTCAAATTAACGCTTTGTTAAAGTTAGAGGAAGTAAGGGCTCAAGCAAAATGAGAATTGGATCAACATCAACTCATTGTTAAAAACTTCTTTGATTCCAATTCTTCCTCTGACAGAAATTTTGAGGTAGGTGACCTTGTCCTAAAGTGGGACAAACCTCATGAGGGAAAAGGAGAGCATACTAAGTTTCAGAACTTGTGGTTGGGACCATTTTTAATTGCTGAGAAACTGGGTCCCAGTTCCTTTCACTTACAAAATTTAGAGGGACAACCAGACACCTTCCCGATGAATGGCCAAGATCTAAAAAAGTACTTTACCTGATGACTCTCCCATACACCTTTGTAAATATTTTCTGTTTTGTTTTACTTGCTGTTTGTTTTCTTTTCTGGTTTGTTTTGATACTCATTTCTTCTTATTGGTCTTTCTTTTGAAACACTTATGCCTGCACCACGGGCTAGCTCAGACAAAGAAAACCGAAAAACTTCCCCTCGAAAATGACTGCTGAAAGTTGTCAAAACATCAATTGTTGTATTTCTCTGAAATTATAGCCTTGTTAAAGATGACTTCTTGTTTGAAAAGCGTTTTCTTGGTTTCAATTTGCAATTGAAAGTATTCACGACCATCTATAAAAATATTTTTTTATGCTATCCCTGTTCTTTAAGAGTACAACTAAACGATGTCTCCCTGTTCTTGAAAGTCGGTTTTATTAATGAACTATTTCTAGATCTTGATGAAGGACAGCTAATTTTTTTTTTTTCAAGGTCTGTGACATATCAAGATGTGTTAAAAAACTAGAATTTTCAGCATCACCCCGCTCTATTGAATATCTTTAAAAACTATAATATAAACTTTCATAGAGTTGTGGGAAGTGCTTATAAACTTGCCGGGACACTGAATAGGTCTGTTGGCAGTGAAGCAATGTCAGGTAAAAGAAAATTCGTAGATATGGATTCTGATTTGACCTTAAACGTCCTTCATTCTGATCTGGAATTTCTTGATAGGATACAGATATCAGAGTGGGTTAATTGACATCCCTGTCGAGGCTATGGATGCCTGCTGGCAGCAGCGGCTCTGTCAACAGTATTGAAGATTTTAACTTTACATCATGGCTTCCTTTTGCCAAGTTTGTCACCAGTTTTTGTTTCTTTACAAATAAAAGTTGTCTGAAACTGGACTGCGTTATAATTATTTGAGATGCCCAAACAACTTTTCAGTTGTTTTTGATTCAAGGTTTTTCTGATTATTCTATTATGAACTCATTCTTGACAGAGATAACTACTTCTCCTAGCATGTTGCCATTGTTGGCAGCGATTATATAATTATTATTTTTATAAGCTGCCTATACAGGGTCTATGAAATTTTATCACTCTTCATGAGCATTTCTCTAAATGACAGTTGTAAATCGTCGCATTTTACCTATCATCTATTCATGCTTCATTTTCATAACTGAAAGCATGAAAACTTGCAACTATCGTTACTATTTTGTTTTAAAATTTCATTGAAAGAAAATGGTTTATTTAATATGGAGTTCGATTCTTTGCCAGGAAGGTATCACCCTGTTGTGTTTTTCACCCTGTCAACTCATAAACATGACCAAGAGATTGATAGTCTAAAAAAACGAAAGACCTCACCATTTTGTATTGATTTTGGTTTGATCTTTCATCACATTTCTTTCACAAAACTTTTGGTTATTCTTTTACCCAACTTTGTTATCAAAATATGATGCGCGCACTTATGTTTTTAGAGTACTTTGGTCCTAGCATCTACTCGATACCAAGGTGGCATACAATGTATATGTTGCCATTACTTCCTAGCGTGGTCTCGGGTTTCAAAAAACCCTTCACACGTGTTTTGATTAAACACCTTTCCCATCGTTTGAATCATCACAACATGTATTGATAAAGCTTGGGGCTATGGCTCTGTTTCGTTTTTGCAAACCCTACCTGTGTGTTCTGCATTAATTATCTCTCTGTTCAGTATGTCTCCAGTGGTAAGGGTCGAACCGAATGGTATCCAAACCCTTCTCTCATATGATAATGCTAGGGAAGATTTGGAAAGGAACGGTTGGCATATTTTCATCAAAAAGTTTCAGGGTTTTAATCTTCAGGTTGCCCAAGAGTTTTCCTTAACCTTTGATGGTTGTAGGGAAGGATGGGCAATTGGAAGTAACCGAAGAGTTTCTAAGTCAAGCCATGAGATTGCCAGCGGTTGGTCAGAAATGGTTCAAAAATGCGAAAGTGGAGGAAGTCCCTTGGACTTTACTGTTTACCTCACGAAAAATAACCAGCTGTGATCGAGGTATGCCAATTTCATTCTTGAAAACTAGGTGGCATGATTTACTTGTTGTAGTGAATCAATTCATCACATGTGAGGGATGATTCATACTTGTTTTCCTATATCATTTACGCCTGCTTATGAGTTTTATTGGTTTTCTGTTGAATATGCCTTATTACCTACTCAAAAGTCTGTATAAAATGGGGAAAAGATTTAGGAAACAGAGGTCAGATTCAAGTCTCTTTCATCATGGCCTAATTAAAATCATCCTCATGCATCAGTTAGAGTCACAAAATGACTGTTGGGATTCGTTCATTACGCGAAATGGTTTTGGTAACCCTGAGTTGGGAGAAGTAGATAAGCCAGTCGTTGAGGAAACCCTTGTGAACCCGATGATCTCTCTTCCATCTCCCCTGGCTTGTGATTTTTCCCCTGACAGTGAACCTCTGAGCTACCCTAAGGTCATTCAACAGGACATTCAACCGATTACACATCCAAAGGATTGTTTTAAAACTGTGAAGAAACCTACAGGAAAGAAGGTGAAAGGTAGTGTTGATGTCAATTTCAAAAACAAAAGGGCTGGTCGGTTAATTTCTTGAAGTCTTCAAAATAAAATGAAACCCCGTGCAAACACGATCAACATGATTGAAGTGAGAGAAAGCTCAAACTCAGAAATTGACAAATTCCTTGCCGAAGAAGATCCCGTGGCATTCGGGCTATACCATGACCGACCCTATAACTACGTTAATAATTTGCCCCCTTTTCTAAAGGACAACCCAGAGTTTCCTGGTATCCATCTATGTGATAAATATACCATCCGCTTGGAGGATTCTCTGAACCGTAATGTTGTTCATTCTAATGCAAACTCCTTACAGTCACAATGTGATGTGTGTCGATCATGGATCGACAGATACTATACCAATGTCCTGTTTCTACAATCACAGGTCAAGTATTTGAGAGACCAAGTTGATGTGTTAACAAATGAAAACAACGGGCTTGAAACCATCATCCAAGGGAAGGAGAAGCATTTGAAAACTACAGGTCATGTGATTTTCAAAAACGTAGAGGCAATTATAACTATCGTTAACTCCAAAGTTTCTTGATACGTTTTGATTTCATGATTAGAGGTATGATTTTTTTTAATTTAATAGCATGATTGTGTCATTATTAAGTTAGGATATTTGTTTTGATTGAATAAACTATTTTTATTATTAAGATTAGTCTATTTTATTTATTCAATAAAATGAGATTGCATTTGCTATTATAACTAGCTACATAATCGCAAGATTCTGTAGCCAGTTAAGAAAATTCGAATTATTCAATTTGATGACAAAAAACACATCTGATATATTCCTATTTTCTTTTGTTTTCAGGATAATTAAGGAGCCCATGATTTCAAATATGATATAAGGAACTTTTGAGATCTCCCAGCCATAGCTATTATGTAGTTTGAATAAACAGAATTAGACTGTTAGTAGTTTTTGATATATGGTGAAATCAGGGTGGTTGCATCCCCCTTTATTTTTTGAAACCAATTTGATCTTATCAATAGGAAACAATTATGTTTCTTGAAACCTATATAAACATATCATTTTGTAAACATGGCATCATCTCGGCCTGGGGCAAGAGTATGGGCGTTTTTATCCCAGACTTGAATGGAACATAATGCACGTCACAACTTTAGCTTTTCTGTATGATGTTTTGATTCAGGTTATGTTTATGTTGATTTGATAATAGATGGTGATTGCTTTCGTCATTGTAATTTATTACCAGTTGACATGATTCATTTTATATGCTTCCCATATCTTATGTTTTAGATACAATATATACATAGTGATCATCTATCCAATTTAAATTAGGAGATTCATCTCTAATTTTTGTTGAATGTTTGCATGCAAGTTCTTACAGGAAGATTTATCTCGTCGTAATTACTTGTAAATCATTAGATCACTGTAACTGTGTCCCTTTTATGTCCTGTTATCAAAAACTCAATCTCCAACGCATTGTTTCGCTTTTGTTCGGAACAACATTACAATTCGTTGTAGGTTTACTACCCAGATAAGGTGGCTGGATATTCCCTATTGAACAGACATTGGTTGCGTTAATAGGTTAGTCTGTTATTTTATTTTTGTTTGTTTGTTTATTTTAGAAGTTTTATATATATGGTATGATTTCCATTACCTATAATTTTCAGTTCGATTAAGTAGTTTGATATTCGATTTCATGAATGTATTCATCCAAGAAAATAAACCAAAAAATTAAATAACATTTTCACTTTCTTTATTACTGTTGTTAAAGTAACCAATTTACATTTGATTTTAATGAGTTTAGATTAAAACTCGTGCTTTGTACAGATTGTATATAAAGTTATTAAACATACTTCAGTTAAATAAATTGTACATATATATATATTTAAATGTACTTATAGATTTTAGTGATTGTTATTTATTAGGTTATTGTTTTTCCTTTGGTTATTTTTTCCTTTCTTTAGGACTTAGATCGGCCAAGGGAGCCGCAAAACCCGTCAGAGTGAATTAATCCAAACGACTTGGGTTAAGTAGACAACCTCGGACCGGATTCACTCCTCCAGTTGACGAGCGGTCAATTTCTCCCGTCAACACTTCTCCCCCTGAGTTTAATGGAAAAATGTAACCTTCTTCTTTGGGGATGCTCCCCCTAAACATGTGGCACTCAATAATACTCCATCCTTATTTTTGGTCGTTGGGACTTTTTCTTCCTTGGAATCCTTTTGTGTGTCTTTTGTCTTCTCTCTCTTCTTCATGTCTAGGATGTATATGTTGTTCGGTCTTCTTGTTGCAGTTGCAACCAATCTTCCTAAGTTATTTTCTTTGATTTTACATTTTCGGGAGTTAAATGTAAGAGTGTATCCTTGATCACACATTTTACTAACACTGAGTAGATTATGATTCAAGTCTTCAACCAATAGAAAATTCTTTTCTTTTACATTTTTTCTTCCAAGCTCTACTACACCTTCTCCAAGTATTTTGGAAAATGAGTCATCTCCAAATGCAACATTGCCATCCTTTCTCTTCAAGCTGATGAATTTGTCTTGATCCCCGATCATGTGTGAAGAACATCCACTGTCTATGTACCATTCATCTTATTCTTTACATTCTTCAATCGTTAATGCTATTCGACAATCTTCATTGTTTGGAATCTCTTTCCTTCTCCATACTGTGTTTGGCATAGGGACATATTCATTCATATATCTGCAATCTCGTGCTTTGTGACCAAGATAATTGCATTTGTAGCATAC
>SNQJ01S0050778.1:0-28342 GCA_010110895.2 Picea sitchensis | reverse complement strand
CACATACCACCGGAAACAACATGATGTATACTATCCATCCATGGGTGTTGTATCTGCATGTGCATTTTCCTTCATGTCCAAATACATTCATCAATCTTGCGGTCCAAACCCATGACTAGGGTTGACGTAAATGACAACAACCAATCTTCCAACACATAGGTGGGTCACCTTGGGTGAATTTTTGTAACATATGTATCATCTTTGTACTATTAATTTTAGTTTTGTATTTTGGTTTTATGGACGTGTCATTTTTTATGTTATCTTTTTCACCGTGGCATATGTCAAGTGAATCAGAGGTGTTTGTTGGGTTCGCGAACGATGCTAGCTGGCACACTCAGAGGCTTGCCTCTGCAGCTTGGGTGATTTTCACACCTCAGGTCCAGTTGCTATCTTTAGGAGGTATCTGTTTAGGAGACACCACAAACAATGTCGCTGAATACAACATGGTTATTTAATTACTTCGTGACACTTCGTCACTTGGTATCTCTCATCTCCGGGTTTATTTAGACGCTCAGCTGGTTGTGTCTCAGTTAAATGGGGTTTATCACATTTACGATCCTATTCTACACCAACGGTTCCTTAGGGTACGTCTCTTAGAATGAAGATTTGATTACATTATGTATATCCATATTCCTAGGAGATTGAGTCAAGTTATAAATACTATAGCTAATCACATATTAGATTGGAATCTTGCACACATGTAATAAAAGCACACACATACACATGTAAATACATTTGTAAATGTAATCCATAAAACATAATAAGATGTAAATACACATATATATATATCACAAAGTATCAGAGTACATAAGTGGGTGTGAGCGCCTCGAAAAATATGTGTCCAACAAAGAGTCACGGGGCTTATGCCCTCAAAAATATACAAAAGGTGCCCTCGAAACATAAGAAGTCCAGTCTAAGCTAAGGGCGGGGCCTGTTGGCACTACTGTAATGAAAAATGGCATTAGCCAGATGCTGAAAAAGTTGGACCCAGGTCCGTGGTACCCCAACAATGTGAGTTTGCAGGGACGGTGGGAGATCCTCGATCTCCGCCATTGGGACTGTCCGAGTAAGTGCGGTGAGGTTCTGCTCTACTCGTCTCAAAACTCTCTCAGCCTCCCCGGCTGGAGGTCCCACTACTGTTGCCGGTCCACCGATTGCGGCTGGTCTTGCCTTTGGTCGAGGACATCACCTTGTCCTCGCAAAGTCTGCTGGACGAACTGGCCCCATGTCTGCACATAACAAAGACATACGTGTTAGATACTCTGGTATACAAAAAAATGATATATTTGAAAAAAACATAAAAATTAAATAACTTCATAAAACAAAAAAACAAACTTACCCATGTCTCCTTGCTCCTCTCTGGGAGGTACCGACATCTTAGGATCTCTAGAGAAGTTGATCCCGTCATAGGGGTAGTCCTCTATGGCCAAAATCTGTTGTGCCCACCAAGCAAAAAAAATTTCGTCGAAGGCCTCAATAGTCCTTCCTCCCCCCTGTTGCAGAAACAATGCCACCCATCTGCATAGCACGGAGTGAGAGGCCTCGTGCCCTCGTATCGTCTCTCTAGGACTGAAACTAAGCACTCTCAAAGAAGAAGAAAGCATAAAGAATAGTCCCAAACCCAAAATTTTTGTGTCTCTGCATTCGACACTCTGTTAGTTGCCTCTTCATACAATCCAATAATGTGGTGCTCCAGTAAAAAATTTGTGCATTTAAGCACTGAACCGCACAATTCATGTGTGCCCGAGAAGCTTGATGCAAAGACCCAGACCTAGTGATCCACCCAATGAGCAACACTATCAATTTCAGTGATAAGTTTGAAATCTTGCTTATCGGCACATGCGTGCTCATTTTGTCTGTGTCGGCTTCACAATGGAGTCCAATCAACTCCAATATGTTGTGAGGCTCGGAGGGAAAAGTGAAAAAATTGATTGGTTCCTTGAGAGGCTAGTCAGAAAGTAGATATCCTCGGTCGTTGGATTCTACAACTGTCCCTCAAGCATGAAGGCCTCTGCGTTAGGATGCCAATAATCAACCAAGGCGTTCAGTAGCCTAGGTTGTGCCCACATGAAAGGACAATGGAAAAACTTTAACAAACCACATTGCAACAATGCGACAAGAGCATGAGGGTCCTCATCGACCAAAAGATCAATGTCCTCATGCTCTCTCTCTCTCTCTCTCTCTCTCTCTCTCTCTCTNGAACATACATCCTATAATAGACAAAGTTCAGGAGGGTTAACTCTTGCATTTTTTATTTTTTTCACACAAAATGGAGGGTACACGTGGGTTGTAGTGTGCACAGCCGCATGTGCATGTGTATAGTTTTTCTCCTGCCCACGTGCACACACAGGCTGTCATAGGATAGCCCACGTGTACATAGGGCCGACATTTTTAAAGGTCGATGGCCCTCCAAAAAAGAAAATTAAATGCATAAAGGAAGAATTGAATTGCAAGAGGGGTTAACATGTACTTACTTGTTCCAAGTGGTAGTTTTTTTCATCCACTAAGGCTCCTAGAATCAACTCTTTTCACAAAGGGGTATTTTTGGCTTTAGTCAATTTCTCAATTAGCAATGGTGATAATGAGCTGCCAACTTCTATTTATAGACTTTTGGGCCACTTTTTGTCATTTTTTGGACCCCTTTGTTGTTTTTTCTAATCTGAAAATCATTGTATATGGTTCAAGAGTTTCTTACGGGATGTTACAATAAGTGTTACTTTGGGTATTTGGAATTTGTTTTGGCGATTTGGGTCATTTTAAAGGTCTTTTGGTGAAAAGTCGTTTTTTCAAATTTGTGCATATAAGATAGATTTCCACTTCCACTGGTTGCACCTCATTGTATTTTTCACTTTGTCATAGGATCGATCCCACCGAATTGCGATGCGAAACCCTCTTTTTCCTCTAGAAGTGTCATAATTTGGCGGTAGAGCCTACCTGCACATGGGCGCCCTAGGTAGATCCTGGGTGCATTTTGGCGTCCATGCTGTCACTAATGACTATAGGCTGGGGAGTTCTTTTTAGTTTTTCCTGATTATGAGTATCAGCCTCATTTTCAGGATTCATTATCTCATTTGAACTCACCCTCAGGACTCCCAAAACACAACGAATCTTCTTTTAATCCCTTTTTAGACCCTCTAAAAATTAAAAGATTGTCAAGCAATCTTGTTGACCTTCACGATTGCTAAACTAAAATTTGAAGGCACGTTTGTCTGGTGGTAGTTTACCCCTTTTTCAATCTAGATGGTCAACTGCACGAATAAAGGTATACTCTAGGAGCTTCAGTTCCCTAGAAGAGTATTCTTAGGTATGATTTTAACCCTTTTTCAGGCCTGAGGGACTAAATTTACGAAAAAGGAACCCCCACGAAGTCCATAGTTAAGCTCTTTTCAGACTCCCTAAAATTGAAAAGATTGTCGAGTGACCTTGTTCCTTCAAACTCATTAAAATTTTCCAGAAGAACCTCATGCAGAGTCCATAGTTAATCTTTTTCCAGACTCCTTAAATATGAAAAAATTGTCGAGTGATCTTGTCTTTATGACACTCGTTAAAATGGTTTTGAATAGACATCTTTTCGGTGCTAGTTTACCCCTTTTTTGAACCGACTAGAATACCTTCGAAAAAGGTACCCCAGTGGAGTCTCCTTTTACATTTTTCTAGACTCTCTAAATATGAAAAAACCACCGAGTTTACCTTCTCTAGGCTCATTAAAACCACATCGAAGGATGTTACCATTGTGTCTTATTAATCACATTTTCATACCTGTGTCTTTGGCCCAATGTCGACTCCATGTTGCCCTCAACTGAACCATCTAAATCATGCCTCATATGCAAGCCCTGTATCACTTTGCCTCTGCGTCTTGACACCTTGGCCCACGGATGATTTTTCCCGAGTGTCCTTTTCCTGCATACATCCTTTTGCTCTGAGCATCCATGTGTTCCTTCCATTTGGAACTAGTATGTTTGCGACACCTGATCCTCCTTTGTAATGTAGCATTCTTTTATTCTTTTTCAAGCTTTCCAAAATTATTGAAAAAGACAAAAAAAAAATCAAATATACCCCAAAAAGAGGAAGGGAAAAGTATTTTCTTTTGTTGGTAGCACAATGAGTCACCCTTGGACAAAGAACATCCTTCTATTTGTTCGTCAAGATTTGGGATCTAACCTGACCTTAGGAAGTTTTTCTTGCTACATAGATAAGTGTCCTCCTCCGTTTGGTTATTCTTCCAAGCATTTGGAGAGTTTGTGTTGCCTCCTGCATCGTATACTTATGTCAAATACCATGCTTCCTGAGTCTCATCTTTTGTCATGTTATTGTCCAAGGGAAGTTTTTACCAAGCTTGAGTTGCCCCCCCCTGTAGTTTGTCTCTTACCCTCATTCTCAACCATCCCAAAAGTTCAATCAAGTCTTTGTCCAAAATCAATGAAGCCCTTAGCCTGATCATCAAGATCCTCTAGTCCGTTCCTGGCAAGCTAATGAAGACCTCTGGGTAGTGAAGTCGTACACTCATATTACACTCCTACCTGAGTTGTGAATATTTTGAAGTTTTTTCTCAAGCTCTGAAGTCCTCATCTCCATCCATCAGGCCTTATTAGCTTCTGGAAGATGGATACTATACATGTATATATTTTTTATTTCAAGATGTAGATCCATTGTGTATTTCTCGCAGCTACACTTTATATGGTTATATGACATGGATCTGCAATGTATTTGATTGGAAACCATGATTTCATTTCATCCTAAGCATGGGTATGCCCGCATCGGTGAGACAATTGTTATTTTACAGATGGCACCTCCTGAACTCTGGTCCCTGGGCTCACTTGCTTCGTACGTTGGTAAAGATTGGTAATGTATTTCAGCCATCATATGCTCTTCTGACCTCATACATTAGGGGGCATCTGTTATAACCCTAATTTGCACCAAACATGCATACCTGGCATCAGGCCATCTCATTTTCCATTTTTTCCAAGCCCCTACTGAACAACTCTCCTTAAAAAGACCCTTTTTGAAGGCACACACGCTCTACTCCACTACTGTACGCGTGTATACACTAGCTGACCCACTACAGCCCGTGCATACCTACAAAATCACAAAAAATAGAAAGTTGCAAATGAAATACAAATTTTCGGGTAGGTTTCCTAAAACCGTTTGACCACCTACATAAAGTCATTCAACCAAATACCTATCCCTTTTCAGCCTATAAAAGAAGGGTAGGGGTCCCATTTGGGAGGGGGAAAATAATTGTAAAGAAACTCTACCCGATTTTTCATTCCCTTTGCCCCAAACTTTTGCAACCATTGTGTGAAGGGAAGCATATGAAAAAGTAGTTGGAGCACAATTGAAGAGGATCCCAGGACCAGATTCGAGGAGAAGTGGTCGATCTCACTATTGTAAGGTTCTCTTGTGAGATTAATAAAAAGAAGTACTTTTCCCGTCCCACCATATGAGGTTTTTTAATGTGTAACATTGATTATATTTTGATAAAATCTCTAACCTATTAGTTCATAGATCATATGCATGTTTGGAATTCTTTGTTTGTTTGTTTATGAATGCAGGTCAGCTTTGGGAGGAGATTTGCAGTCAAGGAGTGACCGAACGTTAAAGGATCAACATCAAACACGGAAACTAAGGTACAATAACTTGATCTTTTAACTTTATATTTGAATATGAATAATGTGGTTTATGATTGGGATGATGGTAAGAAGTAGGAGACTTTAGGTCATTTCTACATGCATTACAAAACCCTTAATGCTAGTTCGTAGGGGGATTTCCCACCCACAATAAGTTGGGACCCTTCCTAGTTGCGAAGATCTGACCATCAGGAGCAGTCTGAATCATGCAACTGGATGGTGTGATATGACTAGGATGGGTGAATGGTGCTCGCCTAAAGCCCTACCTATCTCAAAACTGAGAAGAAGGACAATTACTCAAGTCCGACAGATCTTGTACAATAACTAGATTTGAGTTTCATTTTCTTTCTAAAATTTTGTAAATTCAGTTAATAATGTCCATGTGCGCAGTGTTGTGCCATATCACATAGTTCATTTGTTTTGTTTAAGTGTTGGTTGATACAAAGCTGATGACTCAACAGTATAGAACCTGAAGCATGAGAAAGTCCACTAATGACAGTCATTAAATATGTTGAAGACAACCTTTTTGGTCGGAGGAACCATGAATCCCAATCCAATCTAAGTTAAAGGCCACGCAAACCTAGTCTAATAACACCCTTTATTTCTAGTCAGGTACCTCGAATGTCACCCGTTAATCCATAAATCCACATTATGCCAAGATTCCATCGAAGTTTGTGCCGGGACACCCACCCGACAAATAGAAAGGTCTCAATTTGGCCACATCCCTATTCCACTCAAATGAGTAAATACCAAGATCGCCCAATAGGATTTACCTTGATCAAACCATCCCGTTGGACAACTCACACCCTATTGCATCTATACGGTCATGATGAGGAGAATTTATTGCTAAAAATTACCCATTAATCTAGACATAAGACTCTCAGAACTCAACCGAGAATGTATTTTTTCTAAAATGAGCATAGCCATTTCCGAACTCAACCATGCAAACTAGTTAGGACCACTGCCAAAGACTTAAACGTAGCCCTAGTTTTTAACTGTCACAAAAGTGTTAATGTCGAGAGCCACAATAAGCTAGAGCACCATGAATGAAGAAGAAGTACTAGATGAGCTCTGCGACCCCTGGGTTGAGATCATAGGTGACCTCAAAAGGAAGGTAGAGAACGTTAAGCTACTCGACCTTGACCTCACAAATTTAGCCTTGTTCCCAGAGATGCACCCAAACGTATTTTGGGAGTTAGCTCCGGATGGAACTGGAGATATGCACTTTATATCGAAAAAAGAGTTCATCAACCTATTTAACTCCACCATCATGAACCTGAGAGACCTACCAGTCTTTGGCACCACTGGCAAAATTGTGCATTGCATGAAATTCCTGATAAGCAGAGTGTATGATAGAAGTCTATGGTTGGATAAGAGTTATCCAATCCATGCAAAAGATATCCAATAGCTTACTAGACTATCCTCTAAAGTAGAGGATGTGTCGAAGGGATTTTAGGGCCTCGAAAATCATGGGAAGAAGAAAGGCGAGATTAGCATGTACGAGAAGTTTAACACAAAGAGAGGAGGATGCACAACAGTCATTGAACCAATACTGCTAAAAATAGTCCGGATTGGCTGCTACGTCATATCCAACAAGGTTATGAAGTCTTATTATAAGGAAGAATTCACTTTATATGCACTATTAGTCACCGAATTCTGCACACAGGGAGCATTGTTCAATTGGTGTAGTTTCTTGTTGGAGGAACTACTAGTAGCTTGCGAGGAGGCACAGGAGAAGGGATGCACCTTTACCTATGGATACCTACTTGTGGCATTCTCAATGCTCAAATGGAAGTCACCTGTGGGCAGACAAATGAAAATAACTAATAAAGGGTGCCTGACGAAGATGTTCGAGACATGGTAGTCCAGACCAGACTTGGAGAACACAACACTCAACAACACGACATTTTCCAAATGGTATAATTCTATGATAGATGAAACACAGTGGTTGCACATCCTGCAGGATATCCTCAATAATAACACAAGGAATATCACCTTCAACATGAACCAACACAACACATGCGTCTGGCCAAGACATGCCATCTGGGAACATTGTCACACATGACCACTACCATTCTATTTGGATGAGGAAGCTTTTGATAAGGAGGCCATGTCATGGCTAGGATTTAAATGCGACCCACGTAAATCAGGAATGCATTACATTTTTCCTATTAAGCTGCTCAATAAAAAAGACAAGGAAGCAGGAGAGGGACCGAGCTCAGGCCCCGAGCCAAAGAAGCTAGATGCTCTGGTATAGACTGACTCCAAGGAGGAATAAGAGACACAACAGTTGGAGTGGAGGAAACTATTGGGTTGTCGTCAGCTACCAGACGATGTCATGCTATCAAGTGCATAGGTTAACCAGATCTTAAGCATTGTGCTCGGTACTGAACCATTGCTGAAGAAGCCCAGAACAGGGGTTTCCCTGAAAAAAACCATGAAACCACAAACCCTTGCATCTGCCACTCCTCGTACCCATGCTACGACCAAAATCACCACTTTCATTGATATTCAGGATGACCCAGAGCCTGAAACAATTTCGGATACACTCATCATTGATCAACCCCAACCACTCCAATTGTCAAACCTCCTCATCGCCATTCCACATCAAACCACACCCTCAGAGCTGATGTAGCTCGACCACCCATAGACAGAGGAATGAAAACCCCCACAGACAACCAAAGAATCCCCCAAGCCCAGATTAGAAGTTCCCGACCTCGACCCCAAAATTGCAGGGAAGAGCACGATGCAGGATGTTCTGAATCTGAACACCCAGGAACAACAACCTGAGTCTTTAACATAGGAGGAAGCCACTCGAAGCAGAGAAGAGCCGGAACCTGACCGTAACTAGCAAATCACCTCACCACCCAAGGGTGAGAATTCCTAAGAAATCACAATGCATGATGTAGAAGTATCGAAAGATACAGAGATACCAGATGTGCACAATGATCCAGAATCAACAATGGATCCGGATATGACAACCATGCGAGTGCAAATGGAGAAAGTCCTCCAGAACCCCCAACAATATGCAAAATTGATGCAACTCTACATAACCAGAACTAAGGTTCTGATGCTTTTACCCGTAGACCTAAGGTTGAGGATCACACCAATGCCACCTACGGAGGACGAGGTAGAAACCTGTTTGGACCACTCAATGGCAAGAATACTCCCTCTACAGATGCGAGCACCCACTGATGCAGCTCCATCATCTACAGACCTGGTACAGTGGCCAATGTCACAATTGTTCAGACTAATCAAAGCCTCCATAGACCAACTAGAGCAAAGGCTCTAGGAAGATGAGAGATCAATCGAAATTGCTAGGAAAGAACAACTTGTTGCACAAGTATGTCGAACGCAGGAAGAACATGATAGAATCCAAGTCCAACGCAAACTGGAAAAAGTGAAGGAAAAACTTGCAGAAGCCTCATCAGAGATCCAATGAGATAAGTGAGCCAGAGAAACAAATCTAGTTGTTACAATAAGCATGGACACAACTCGCTACCCACACTAAGAAGATACAAGAGAAGCTACAACAAGCCAACCAAGAAGTAGAAAAATAGCCTCGGCAGCTGCAGGAAGAGATGTAGAAGATAATATTGCAAGGAAACAATGGCCAAGATGCGCTGCACAAGAATACAACAGATTGCACCAAAATATTTAAGGAAGTCAGTGATTGGATGGGCATCATCGCTTGATAGAATCAAGTCTTAGAGGAAGTGCACACAAAGATTCAGGTGCTGAATGAAGAAGTTGCGGCAACAATGGACCCTATGGAGCAACAACAAAAGTTCGACCAAATTCAACAGACCGACAATGAGATGAATACACTCTACGAGGCAGAGTCTGTAGCCAAGAAAGAGCTGCGTGAATTTTGACCAGTCATTCAGACAACCTACTTGAAAATTCATCAATTTGATGGAACAAAATATTCTGAGTAGAATGCGTTGGTTGCGGCCAAGACAAAGGAGTACAGAAAAGAGACAACACAACAGTTTCTTGTAGAGGCATCACTCCTCGCCCAAAAATGGCAGGACAAGGTTGAAATATTTCACGAAGTAAAACACCGAGATTTAGAGTTGGTACCAGAATTGGGCCCTTCGTTTGAGGAGGCAAAGGAAGAAAAGGAACAAACATAAGAACCCAAAGAAGAAGAAACATCGGACAAGGGAAAGCAACATTTTCTCCTGGAGGATGTGAAAGAACCAAACGCTTGACTCGAGGACGAGTCAAGGATTGTTGTCGGAGCCTATTGGGCCCTTCGTTTTTGGGTAAGAATTGTGCAAGTTTTAAATAAGAATGAGTTGTGTCAACTTCATCAGAGGGTGGGAGAAAGAGCAACAAAAAATAGTTGCGGAAGTCAGCGCAATGCCAACTAAGCAACAAACGGTTGCAACAGAACAAGAAATCAGACAAGATGAGAAGGAAGACACAACCCATCTATATATAGGGATGAATATTATTGTAAAAGGGTTGGTTTTGTTTTTTTTGTTCATTCAGTTCGTTGGTTGGATTAGAGTTGGGTTGAGTCATGTCTATCAAAGTATCCCAAGGTTTTGGGATTAGTTGTTGAAACTTGCTGTAAGTCAAGAAGAGACAAGCCAAAGTCTATACTGAACCTTTCTATGTAACTCTGAGTCTGTAATGAAGGAAATATCCTGGAGATAATATGAAGGAGAACCAAATTTTCAAAATATGATGTGTCTTTGCATGTTTACTTATGCATTACATTGTTCCTTTATGGTTTATGAGTTATGTTTGATGGTTCTATGTTTAATCATTGTTCATAACGTAAGTAGGTTCAATTCTTGCAGTTAGATGTTTCAGATCTAATGTTGTCTCTTGCACAATAATAGGAATGAGTTCTAAATGATCTATGGATCCTCTTTAGTATTTTCCCTACCCTTCCCTATCTATCTGTCTCAACAATGCTTAGGGTGAGACTTCTTCTCTTCGGAGGAGATGAAAATGCCAGCACTCTAGACTACATGGTACCTTTTGTTGGTAACCTAATAAGGACCTTGGTCTGATCAAATTTTCACCAACAACTCCCTACTCCTCCTTGGTTCCTGGATAGCTTATATGAGGATTTTCCCCCAACCACCCCAATTCTCCAGTTCATTTCCCCACGAAAATTTTACACCCGACTACCATTTTCAACCCATAGTATCTTGATATTTGGTTTATGTCGAGCGACCCATCACCACCCCCTTGCATCACCCCCCCTTCATCTTCACCACCCTAAGACAACCACATGGTGACCGTCACCCATGTTACTCTCTTGGATCCTCTGTATTCTCGATAGTTCCACTATGACGAAGACATCCTTGAGGAATTAACTACCCCTGATTTCCCATGGGATCTGCTCCATCATAGAGCGCTCTTTCTTTCACAGGAATCCTTTTTGCCTCCTAATCAAAACTCCATATACACAATTGAAACCAAATACTTTCTCCCATCAGGGCATATGGATTGGTTCAATAATCCTATCCCTGCCCCTGATTCTTTTGAATAAGGCAACATGGCCAACATTTCCCCCACCATCAAAATCGATATCTCCATCAAACCTGGAATCATAGAGGAAATCACCATAGGCACCACATGCTCTCCTGAAGAACTAATAGCTTACAAATCTCTCTTCTAGGAATACCGAGACATTTTTTCCTGGTCATACACAGAGATGCCCGACCTTGATCCCTCTATTGTCGAACATCATATAGACACATGGCCTGATATCACACCTGTATGACAAAAGCAACGTCCACTACACCCATCCAAAGCGACAGCCATCAAAGCCGAAATTGACAAATTATGTGTCGTAGGGTTCATATACCCCATGGCATATACGTCATAGGTCTCCAACCCCGTATTTGTTAGTAAAAATCAAGGCGCTATTTGCGTCTGTACTAATTTTCATGACCTCAACCACGCCTGTCCCAAAGACAATTTTCCAACGCCCTTTATCGACCAAATTATCGATGATTGTGCAAGCCACGAGGCTTTGTCCTTCATGGATGGTTTCTCTGGATACAACCAAATTCAGATTCACCTAGCCGATCAATACAAAACCGCATTCACTACCCCTTGGGTTACTTTCGCATATCGCGTCATGCCTTTTGGCCTCAAGAATGTTGATGCCAATTTTCAACGGGCCATGACATACATTTTTCATGATTTGGCCCATATAATCCTCGCATACTTGGACGACCTCACTGCTCGATCCAAGAAACGCCCTCAACATCTCGATGATTTACAGATCATTTTCCAAAGGTGTCGTCAGTACAATATTTGCTTGAACCCCCTCAACTGCGTATTCTACGTCACTATTGGATGCCTCCTTGGGTTCATTGTCTCCCAATACAACATCACTCTAGACCCCCTCAAGGTCCAAACCATCACAGAAATCCCCCCCCCTCGAAATTTACACCAGCTGCAAATCTTACAAGGTAAAGCCAACTTTTTATGTCGCTTTGTCCCCAATTATGCCACTCGTGCACACGGTTTCCTTTGCCTCTTGCGTCACGATATCCCATTCCAATGGGATGAACATGACCAAACTGATTTTGATGATCTTAAAGTGGAACTCTCCAATGCCCCGTTGATTAGCCCACCCAACTATAATCGTGACTATATCCTCTACTTATCGGCCTCAGTCGTCTCAGTAGAAGGAGTTCTCGTCCAATTAGGGGATGATGACCATGAGCATGTAATTTACTATATTAGTAAAAATATTTCAGGGCCACCTTTGAAATACAATCACAAAGAGAAAATTACCCTTGCATTTGTCCTCGCAGTCTAGAAACTGTGCCATTACATTCTACTTTGAACTACCAAAGTCGTAGCAGAGTCCAACCCCATGAAATACTTGCTTAGTCGCCTAAAAATTAATGACAAATTTTCCCGATGGATCGTTATCCTTCAGGAGTACGACCTCGAATTTTCAACACCCAAGAGAAAGAAATCCCTCGTCCTTGTCGAATTCATTATGAGATTTCCCTCCGATACTACCAATTCTCCTGTTAATAACGACTTCCCTGACGAACATCTCTTTTATATCCCCTCGAATGATCCTTGGTATGATGATCTCCTCGTCTACCTCCGAACACAGAAGTTTGTAAACCACCTCTCCTGGGACTGTCGTCGACATATTCGACACCAGGCCCCCCGCTACCTCCTTATCAGTGATATATTATATCAACGTGGGGTTGACACCATCCTTTGTCAATGTTTGACCATCGACAAAGCCGATAGAGTCTTGAATGACTGCCACAACGGTGCCTGCGGTGGCCACCTCTCAGAGATGTCCATAACCCAAAAAATCATTCGATCCAGCTACTTTTGGCCCACATTGTTTCACTATTGCATCCACGCTGTGAAGCGATGTGAAAAATGTCAGATATATGCCAACAAAGCATGAGCACCACTCGCTCTTTTACACCTAGTCATTACTGCCGGCCCCTTTTGCAAATGGGGCATAGACTTCATGACTTGCAACCCTCGATCTATAAATGGACACAAATACACCGTCATGGCAGTTTATTACTTCACCAAGTGGGTTGAATCCATGCCTACCTTCAACAATACCACTGGCATTGCAACGCATATTTTCTTTAACCACGTTATCACCTGCTTTGGAGTCCCACTACAGTTAGTCTTTGATCATAGGAAACACTTCGAGAAAGATATTTTCATCGAACTCTCTTCCAATTTAGGCTTCTCCCATGAGTTTGCCTCCCCATACTACCCTTAGTCCAACGGCCCGGTAGAGGCGATCAACAAGGTCCTCAAAACCATGTTGCAGCGCACGGTTAACAAACATAAGACCAATTGACATCATATGTTGTTTTCCGCACTGTGGGATTATCACACAATAGTTAAAATTGCCATTGGATTTACACCATTTCATCTTGTCCATGGGGTCAAGGCCACTCTCCCCATCGAGTGTGAAATTCCCACCTTACGCACCGCTATTGAGCTATTACCCGACACTTCTCCAATGGAGCAATGTTTGTTGAACTTAGAATCGCTGGATGAAGATCGTTGGTCTTCATTACAAAACAACAAATCATCAAAAAAATGATCGAAGTCCACCTTCGATCAACATGTCAAACTTCGCTCATTCAACGAAGGAAACCTTGTCCTTACTTCCGATATCGCTCATGATACTCTTGGCCATGGAAAATTTGAGTCATTATGGCATGGACCTTACATCATCCAACATTGCCTCACTAAATGCGCATACATTTCAGCCTCTCCTGAAGGCCACCCTCTCAAAGAACCTATCAATGGATTGTACTTAAAGAAATTTTACGCCTGAGCGTAGGCCTTCTACACTAGGTTTTTTTTCTTTTTCTTTTTGTACACATTTCGTAGAGTTTTTAGTCTTATTCCTTCCCCTCTATGCCTTATGTATAATCTATCATTTGTGATATTGAAATATTCCACCTCCATTGGCCTACCACATAGGTTACACTGACGAAGCTAGTCAATGGACACAGAATCTCGCTTTGACCGCTTGGGCCCTCTATACCCCCTCACATGAACTTCTCCACTCCAGCAGCATATGTTTGGGCTCAACAACCAACAACCAAGACAAATACACAGTCTTCATTGGTATCCTTACTGAATCCAGCCACCACCATATTCGTCACCTTAGTGTCTTACTCGATTCCCAGCTCATGGTCCTTCAACTCTACAATGTGTACTGTGTCTGTGATCCTTACCTCTTCCACAAATACCTGCAAATTAGACTTTTATCTCGACATTTTGATTCAATCACATTTACACATATTCCACGAAAATTAAATCAAATAGAAGATAGTCACAACATCACATCTAAGATAGTCACATATTCCATGACAATTCAATCAAATAGCAGATTTATCACATCAAGATACCATTACACATACATAAATCATCAAAGAGTCTATCACAGCATATAGATTAGATATCATAAAAAGAATTAAAAATCATCATCATGTGAACATCATATAGATCCAAAATGTATCTCCATATATATCTATATATATATATTGGTCAATATTCCATCAATGTTTACAAAAAATAGTACAACATGTCCAACAGTCGTAGGCAGGTGAACCACCTCACCCCTATAAGTACAAAATCGGTGTCACAACACTGTATACAAAATGGGCTCACAAGCCTCTATAAATACAACAATACATATACTAGAGGACCTCATGGTGCCTCTAGGGCCCCACCACCTGGTCCTCTCTCTGGAGGAGGTGCCCCACCAGCTAGGGGTCCCTGAGGTCCTGAGGGTAGTCGCCCAGTCATATCTGCCCCCGCTACAACTACTCTATGGATTAGGGTCCGCAACTCTGCTGGAAGGCCCAAACACTACTCCAAGACTCCCTCATCCTAGATCCACGTCCACATTCCCTAAGTCACTCCCTATAGTACCGCCTCCAATCGACGGAGAAAATCCTCGAACTCTCCCTCAGCCCCCGCTAGAGGAGCATGTGAAGGCCCTGCACCAGGGTCATCAAATCGACGTCTCCATCCTACTCTCTCATCATAAACTGACCTCACACCAACCTCATCCTGCCGCTGTCTCTCCCCTACCCGTGGCTCCCCCCATGGTGGTCTCATGGGCCCCTGACGATCTGACGCTCTGAGCATCTCAACATCCCACCCGCGAGGTCCCACATCTGCACACACAACACATAAATGATAGCATCAACATCCATACATACATAAAACATATGTTATACTATCTAAAAATCAAACCATCAAATAAATCAACATACCTCTATGGTCGAACACCTCTTCGGGGGGTAGCACCATATCTGGGTCCTCCCGGAAGTCCACCCCACTATACAGGTATCAGAGTATGATTTGTGGCATCTGATGCCACACCCATGCAGCCTCGGCTAAAAAGTAATGGTCACCCTCCCCACCCCCATGCCGAACCAAAATCTTCACCCACCGCCTCAGACGTGGCTCTTGCACACCCGGTGCATCCAACAAAACTCTCAGGTGCAACATAGGCACCCTCTCCAAAAACCAAGCCACCAAAATCAACCCAAAGGAAAAGTCCCCTGAGTCCATAGCTCGACACCTGTTGATCTTCCCCACCATCTTGACATGTAGCATCAACCCCCAGGCAAGGTGCTCACCACTCAGTGCCCTCTGTATGATCCTCAACTGACCACCACTGATCCATACACTCTCAAAATTATTGATGCAATGCAACGATGCACAAGGGCCTCCATTTCCCCAATCCTCGCCATGAAGTCGGACATGAAGTCCTCTCCTAAATAATAGGTCCAAGCTAGGACAACCAACTGTCCATCCCCGAGTAACACGGGCTCAGCCGGTAGCTAGGTTCCTCGAAAAGGGAGTCCAGTTAAAAAATACACATCCTCTATTGCATAGAATGCGAGATGCTCACCTCGCACAATGAAGCACTACATATCGGGGATCCACATTGAGATCAAGAACTGCAGTAGGTACTCCTGTGCCTGTACCAATGAACACTCAAAAAACTTTAGCAACCCACAGGCTGCCAAAGGGCCCTATACAACTGGCTCCTCATCTCTCACTGCCTCTCTCAGGCATGCCCAATCCCTCTCCCTCCAGTGGACTGGCATTGTCAACTGGTCACCTACATCCACACGTACAAGTCATTGATCAAACATCACAATCCATAAAAACACCAAAATATCCAAAAAAGATAAGTTTTTACACCCCTCAGATTTCCTCAAAGGCGCAGTTGTTTTCCCCACAGGCGCACACATATGCGTGCTTGTTCAGTCCACAGTAGTGCATGCATGCACAAATTTTGGCAATACAAGGGTGTACGCATGCACTCCCTGTAACACACACAGACATGCATCTTAGCGTGCTTGTTCGCTACACAGTTGCGCACACATGCGCAACTGTCACGAACACAGTCACGCATGCATGCATAGATGTGCTTTCAACTGGCATGCATCCAATGCACACCTGTTTTCTCCATTCGAGTGCCCCCATGCATGGCTATCTCAATTACATCCGTTCACTCATGCACATGAATCATTAGATCTCCCATGCACTAGGGGGCCCACCCTCACAAAATCCCCCTGTACAACCATCTGTACAACCCTGCCCAAAAACAAATTCCTAATTACAATGCAAGAGGATATGACCACTAACCTGGCACTCATTGATCCTAAATTGGCTGGATCGATCTCCCAGAATATCCAAATCTCCTATGAAACCTCTCGTCCACTCACTAAGACAACAAGTACAAATGAGGTGGCATGGTGGGTCATACAACTATATATAGTCCCTTTGCCAAACTTCCAGGATCAAGTACAGGAGCTCTAGTCATCTGTTTTCCAATCCATCTTCAACTAAGGGATCAGGATCCTACCCCCTACACAATCACATCCCCAGGGTAACCATCCATCCTCAACCCCAAAGGACACATTTTTCTCACATCCTGCCTAGGTATGCCTTCTTATATTCACAATTTATTGAATTATTGTTATATGTTCTTTATCTTCATATATTGTTCATGTTGGGTATTCGATTTTCATGTGTGAAATTACTTGGTCATCATGCATCAGTGCTACCCCTTCAAGTATATCATCGAAACTGGCATGTAATCATTCCCTCTGAATATCAATTGCATTTCCCAGTCACACCCTCTGATCTTTTCCTCTAGGGTCCCCCCCACCTGGCTCTGAAGTACTCACACCTCCACTGCATTTTCCATACTGTCACCCAGTAGCACGCTCTCTCACATGAGTTGTCCCACTTATAGTTCACCCTGGGACTTTGACACTCATGTTGTTTTCACCCCCTAGGGCTAGGAGTCCCAATATTTTTCACATTTCCAAGAATCAACCGCATGCTCTTTCTCCTCATTTTGCTAGCTTCCCCACAATGGAATCTCAGGTAATCTCATTACAATTCCCATTTGGTTGCACCTCTGCAGTATCATTAACCCTCCATTTCACCCACCCTCAGTTTTCCCATCTGCAGATTGTCCTCCATTCATTTCCCTAATACATAAACCCACCTATGGGGCCCCCACCCTCCACCTGTTTTCTACACAACTTGTGCCCTCACCGGCCAAGCCATCTTACACTAGGGAACCTATTTCTGTATCTTCACAGTTATCCCAACTTATTCTTTATTCCTTTGGTAATTGTACAAAACCTTTTTTTTCCGCATTTACATAGCTTTCTATTGTCGCCTTTAGCGACCTTCCTTTTACAGCAAAGAAACCCCTATCGTCCTTGTTTGGGGCAATTTTCACCTCCTACCCTTGTTGACATCATCCATAAACCCCGACTATCTTGCAATCCATACACCTTTGATCTCTTCATTTGTCCATCTTGTCATGCCTCTGGCACAATTTACCCAAGCCTAGTCATCCCCCTTGCGCTAGATTCAATTTCATAGGTTTCTTTCGCTAATCCTTTACATATATCCCCAACCAAGGGCAGTCTTGAGTCTCACCACTTCTTGACTTCATCCATGTTCCTCATCAATTCCTGATATTCTCCAGTAGATTTCATGAATCCCTTTTCTTCTTGAAGTCACGTCTCCCTTTTTTTCGACATCAACACAGTTCCTAGAAGGGAGACAATATCTTGACTCTCATTACCTCCACAATGAGGAGTCTTGGACAGCATAGAGAGAATCGTCATTGCTCTCTACTATCGTTGACCCCAATGAAATTTGACTTCAACACTTTCTCATGTTGCGGTGGGTCTTACTTTGTGACTATTGCAGTTTTTTTTTATATTTTCCGAAGACCTCTGAAAATTGTTGGGCCATCAATACCTACGACTCATCGACACTTCTCATAGGTGTCATCGCCTCTTTTCAGAGTTTTTTCACCATCAGAATTGTCCTCTTCTGTTATCAACTCGCCCCCGAGGGTGCTCCAGTCATCTACACCAACACACAGTTTCAGTTAGTGTCTCATACATTTTCTGAGTTACATGACACGAGCATGGGGCATGCCCACCTCATTTGTACACAGTTTTATTTTTTCCACACCTTGTGAAGGGTTTGGGTCCTACAGGTTCCCCTTTCCCTCCAATGGGTTGCTCTTGTAACACTCCTTCTTCCAAATATAAACATTGATGTATTTTCGGCTATACGTATGCTCCTAACCTCATACATTAGGGGCATCTATTATCACTGAAATTTCATCCGCAAATGGTTACATAAATCCAGCATCTCCAAACAACTATTAGTTCATCCATGTCCCAAAAAATTCATTTCCAAAAGGCCCAAAACTATCAACCAATTATAAAATCAACATGCGCTCAGAATGCAAAGGAAGCGCGTGCACATGTGCCAATCGAAAACTCCGTAAAAGCACACATGCGCTCAATGCATGACTATGGACACAAAAAGCTACACACAATTTAGGATGGTGCATTAATGATTCTGGTCGGCCTCCCACCCACTTCTAGTTCAGCTCCCAAGTTGATTTGACCCCCAAATTTGAGCTAAATCTGAGTGGGGGGTTGGTCAAATACCTAGAGGTGCCCTAAAGGGCCCCTTGTTCACACTAAAGACTGGTTGGATAAAGCCTCAAAGCTTTGCTATAAAAATAGGCCATGGGTGCACTATATTTCCAAGAATCTATTTGTATTGTTATGTTGACTCTATTCTCCTGCAAGGAACCTCTTTCCTAATTGGAGCATATGAGCATCATTTCATTAGGCCATTCACATCACCTCTTGAGTGAATGAGCTTTGGATTTCTTCACCATTTCCTTTTAGTTTGTTATTTGTAAGAAGATATCAATCATTGGGGGTTCAAGAGCCCTCCCTTGGAGGAAGAGGGGACCCATAAGCCTCCCTTTCTCTTTGTTGTTTTCCCACTAATACAATCTATCCATTGGTGGCATGAATATCGGTATTTCTTTTGTTTTATTTCCCTTATGCACATTAGTTTAGTTTCTTTAATTGTTATTAGATTAGTTGTTTATTTGCTTATTGTTCTTGATATTTCTAACTCTTGCACTCACTTCTGTCCTATCTAGCTAACCCAACTGGACTTGTAAGTGTCCCTCTTTTTCTCATTTAGGTGACGAAAGGGATACAATAGTCATCATGGGACTTCATCTAGCTCACATAGAACTAGGCATATAACTCACACAGAATAAAGAAACTATCCAACTCAAACATAATTGGGAGACTAGCCCTAAAGATATCCCTTTTGGTTGTAACACTAGGCATCCAACCCATGGTGATTGAGAATATAACCACAAGGGTTAGGCGATCTAGTTTTCACACACTAGCCATCTAGTGCAAGGCTAAGAATCCTCCAACCACACAAGTTGTCCCTCCACCTTGAAAGTTGGGCATCTTCCAGCCTTGAAGGCTAGGCATCCTAACCCTGTGCGAGATCAGGATGACTTGTCCCTGTTGTCCCTTGACCAAGTTTTGAAGATCATTGGTCAGGTTTGACCTATTTTGGGACTTCAATAGGTTTTCTAAGGTGGAGCGCAAGTTGAAGCAGAGATCGCAAAATCTCGGCCCCTTTTTAGGGATTTTTGGGTTTTGGGCTTATGTAACGGGTATGGGGATGTCGGCCCATGTGTTTACCCATGTTTAGGCCCATTTGTTAATGTATAAATAGAAATCTAGGCGATGTAAGTAAGCGGTCCAGTGTGGTGTGATGCTAGGTTCTAAGGGAAAGTGAAGGCCAATGTGCTAAGTGTGAATAGTTGTGAATGCTTTGTGCATTCTATGTGTTAAGAACTTGCAAAGCTAAGTGCAAGTGGATGTAAGAAGCTTGTGTAGATTGTAAGAGGGATTTGTGTTGTAACCTAACTTGGGGAAGGAGGATCGAGTGAGGTGCATGCAAATCTCCTGTCCTATGTAGAGTAGGATCTTCTAGATCTATGCATGCACACGACTGACTGAAGATAATAAAGAGAAGAAGAGTTGGTGGACATAGCCCCAGGCCGGGGGTGAACCACGTATATCCTATGTTATGGTTACTTTGTGCATTGTGATTGTTTTATTGTTCATATGGTTAATGCTTAGTGTAGTAATGTATGCTTAGATAGACATGATATGATATCTCAGTGCTTAGTGATGTGAATGAATGTTAGATATGATCTGTGTTGATATGCTTGGTGCTTAAATATGTTATATCTGGATGAATACTGCACTGCTCTATAATTAGGGTTTATCTATGCTATAAATAGAGGTTAAATACTAATGAACTGTAACTTCTAAGTGCTCCGTTAAGGTGTTACAATCATAGATCTGTGTCCCAGATAAGGTTGCAGACACTGGAGTCCTGCAACCACCCCTGCCTCTACCTTGGGTGAGACTTCATCTGCTTCGCAAGTGTTTCTAAAAGGGCTGGTAGTTAGGGTTTTGTTGGTGCGTTTTTGAAGCATTGAACCCTGGGTCTACCCCTGTGCCAACAAATGGTTCCATTGTCGGGACTTAAACTGTGATTGTTGGGAATTGAAGAAAAGATAAAGCTTTGTCTTTAGATCTGTTTCCCTAGTGCATAGTATTCTACTTGACTACGAAGCTCTATGCTGAGAAAGGAGGTAGATCTAAAGAAAAGAGGTAAGATCAATGAAACTTTTTTATTAAAGAGGTAATATTTGAAAGCTTTTTTCTTTGATAAAAGTAAGATAAGTGGAAATTTTTATTTCAAAAGTATGGATCTAGGTATGTTTGATAATTTTTGTCCTAGCTTGAAAACTAGGGCACAGTTAGAAGAAAGAAGATTTGATATGAATAGATCTGATAGAAATAATGAAAGGTATGTTATTCCTATGCATAGAAAGAATGTTTGGACTAACAAATGGATGCAGGATCCTAGAAAGAATTTTTTGCAGGTTAGTTACTGTGATCCTAGTGCACAGTACAAGAAAGGTTGGGGATCATTCAAGAGAAAGAGAGGATTAACTCTTTTCTATAGTTGCAGAAGACCAAGACATCTTTCTAAGGAATTCCCTAGTAGAGGTCCTACTTTCCTTTGTTGTAAATCTATGGACCATGAAGTTTTGGAATGCCCTAGAATGATTTCTAAGCTTGAAATAATGAACATGAGACCAGAAAACCCTAAGGAAGGCCAAGAAACTAAGACCATGGTAGAACCCTATAAAGAATCAGAGACTGTATTACTATGAATGAAAGAAACCTTGAATGATCACAAAAATATCAACTTATCAAAGATATTCAAAGAAAAAGAGTGCATAGAAACAAGAATAGGAGACTTTGACATTGACTGTGTTTTGGATGAGGAAACACAGGTGAATATCATGATAGAAAGAACCTAGGAAATTTTAGGAGAGACTTCTATGAGTCCTTCATTAGGAGGAATAAGATTATTTAGAGGAAAGATGATAACCCTATGTGGAAGACTTACCCAGATATCTATGAGTGCTCATGGAACTTCGATAGAGAAATATTTTGAGGTTGTTAAATTTATTGAGATCAACACCCCATTTGTTATGTTACTAGGGAAAACCTGGATTGAGAAGGATCAGACTAGAAGAAAAGAAGAGGAAGCCCTAGAATAGAAGAAGAAATAACTAAGAGACTTCATAACGAAGAGGATAGCACATTTACTAAAATAACAAGAGGACCACTCGAAGCTATTGAGGACCAACTATCTGAATGTCGAAGATGAAAGAACCCAGTAAGACTTACAATACATGTTTGTACAGAAGAGCAGAGCACCTACCTTAGATAGAGAAGAAGTACTACTCTCTAACCCTATGAAAGAATCTCAATAGTGTGAAGTTCCTATGTTGCGTACATATAAGAATTAGAATGGGAAGAGGAACCCAGTAACGTATATCATGGGGAAAAAAGCTAGAAAGCTCAACAAGAAGAGAGCAAAGCTAGAAAAGTTGCAGGAGGTTCCAGAGGAGACTTCGTAGAAGGTAGGTTTGAAAAACTGTAACTTCGTCAGGATATCAGAACAACACCAAGTGCCACTTTGCCATGGCAGAGCGATATGACCATTGGAGGCATTATGACCATTAGACCAACTCTCCTGAATGGTTAGAAAAATAGTTATGACCAAAAATCTCGCCATCAAACCGTTGGGACCACACCATAACAGACATAATTGCATTGATGAAGGCTTCTCTCCCATTGGAGAGTTTTGTTACCTTGCTGTCCATGGATGATTTTAGGGGATAAATTTCGCTCATGGGCTAATTTTCCATGGTTTTTCCAAAAACGAGATTCACTATTTTAAAAATGATTCGGCCAAATTCTATAGGATAAAATTATTTTACCTCAAAAATCACCAAAATTTTATAAAAACTATATAAACTCCTTAGACATTTGAATATTTTTACAAAAATATTGCCAAACATTTATAGTTGGCATATGAAGGATTAGTAAGATTCACCAAGGTTTCTACATTTTAAAATAAATTTCCATCCTTAAAATCATCCTTGTCACTGTCTACTTAGTCCGTCGATTTTTTCATCGAGAACACTTTCATGAATTGTATCTGAGCCAACAAAAGAACTCATTTCTACCACACTATGTTTACTAAGATCGACACATGTTCTATTACATTGAGCATTCATCGACCTGAGTTATCCAATCAAGAGCGTGCATGTTTGACAAACTCAGCACAACTGAAAAGTGTGTAGAAGAAGTATTAATCGATCTAATGGCTGAAAAAGTAATGTCTGCAGGAATTCAAGCTTCATCGACGAGAGGAGTGCAAGCTTCTCCATCGACTACTCGCAGATCTAGACCATGATGAGCTGCAACCGAGAAAAGAACCAAGCACTGAAATGACTTGGCGAATGAAAATTTGATCCCATATATCCTACCTATCTACATCCCACCCTTGGTTGACTCAGTGATTCGTGACAGTGTTCCTAGGGACTTCGATTACACCCTGGTTACTACATACCTCCCGAAGGGGATATGTGCAGTTTGAAACCAGCTAGACAAGATCATGACATAAAAAATTAGTGAATTCAACCTACGGGATTGCAAGAACCACAACATGCTCGCGCCTCACAGGTACTTGACTAGGATGAAGGGGAAGAACTCGAGGATAATCCCCCAACCATGGACTATGAACCTCATGCAGTCCACTGTCCTGAACACAATGAAGATACCACACTTTGGAAGGCACCAGGAAGTTAATGTGTGTGTTAAGCTCCTGCTGTTGTGCTACCATGGAAACTATCTATGGTTTTAAAGACGCATCACCATTGAACCAATGTTGATCCATAGGATCATTAGATTGAGCATGTAGGGACCAGACCCACAAGACTTCTACCCAGGGAAGGCTGCAAATTGCGCCCTAGCACAGAGGATTAAGGATACCTATGGCGATGTAGAAAAGTGGACGCGAGGCTACAAGGTATCCTCCATCCAGAATGGTTTAGTGCGCCTGGCCTTCTATTTGATCGCAGGGATGCTAGTGAGAAAGAACAGACCTACACAGGTCACGGGGTTCGTTGTTGACCACACTGGGAAATGCATAGAAAGAATACAAACGAATTGGGAAAAGTACTTAGTCAACCAGTTAGAATTGGATTGTCATGAAGCTCATGATTAGGGCTATGAGTTCCACTTTAGTTGGCTCCTAATCCTCATCGCATTTACATCTTGGGAGATGCCAGAAGGTGTGACCTTCCCTGACATTGAGTTGTTCGAGCCGCTCACTGCGAAGTTCACCACACTCTAGTATTAGAGTGATATGGGAAAAAAGTGGCAGTCGAACATAGTATTCCATACCTGCTATCTCCAGTTAAAGAGGGCCATCGAAGCTATCCCTCGTATGACACCAAACACTCTACACAGGTTCAAGCCCCTTATGAAGTTCCATGCAGATTGAGATTTTTCTTATATCACTGTGTGCACAGACGATAGTAAAGAATAACTTCATTCATACTATAATCTCACATAAGAGGACATAGAATAGATAACTAAGGACTGGCCTGTAGAGCTCCTTATCCCTGTTGACCTTGCCGAATTGTCCGATCCCAAACAAGTCGGAAGATCAGAGGCCACTCGCGAAGCACATGACACACCTGGAACTAGTAAAAGGAAGAAGATAGAAGAGGTATAGAACCTGAGCAGTGCATCAGACGAAACTACTTCAGAATCACCTGGAGGAGGAGGTAACGATGAAGTAGATAAATAAGAGAACAATGGGAAATAAGATCAATAGAAGCAAGGTGAAGTAACACCACCTAGGGATCCTGTTGATGAGACTGATCCATCTAAGAAAAGAAATGTTTCTCCCACGAAACCTACCTCGCGGAAGAAATCCAGAGCTAGTAAGACCAAGTTGCAGACTACGCTCATGCTCTATGACTTTGACTTCATCATCACAGCTGTATCAGATGCCTCAGAGGACATTTTTCAGAACAAAAAATCCAAACAAGAAGTCCTACATGACAGAATTGAGACAGAGCTGAGAGGAGTTCAGCAAGCCCTTCACTCTAGCCATGCAGTGTTCACTGTGCCCCTGCCATTGAAGAACCGGATTTGGGAGACAAGCCTACCCAACTCTACAGAATAGTCGATGTGACTAAAGCTTGCCTTCGTTGTGCCCAAGAAGAAAATGAATAGGCCATAGTGGCCCTAAAACAAGCACAAGAAGCAATGATAGAGCAACATAGGATTGCGTAGCAGGAGAAGGCTGCCCTCCAGTCAAAATTCGAAGAAGAGAAAGAACAAATCTAGCGAGAGAAGGAACAAGTGCTCGCCGAGAAGATTTTTAGTAGAAGAAGTAGTTAGCAGAGCACTCCACTCTATGATGAGATTAGAGCAAAAAGAGGAAGACCCAATAGAGCATAAAGTAGTGAAGCTCACTGAATCCATTCAACAGCTTCCACAGAGAATAACATATATAGAGCTACAGTCAGTGCTAAACACTCTATACGATGTGCGAGATCAGAGAGAAGCAACTGCTCGAAGCACAGTTGAGATAATCAAGGTCTTTTCCATGGAATGTAAACAACTTAGTGATCGTAGTGCACAGACTTATGAACGACTTACTGAAGACCCTGAACTAAATACACTGGAGTCCCAACTCTAGGAGGCAAAGAAACAAGCAACAACGGTATAGCCATAGTTGAAGCTTTTCTCTGCAGTTGAAAGAATGAAAAGATCACAGGAACATCGCATTGTTCAACAACAAGTCTATGCCATATAGAGAAAAGTCATGGAAGTGACTCAGAGGCTCCAGCTATTCTAGGATGCATCTTGTCAACTATTTGAGGAGATTGAAGGATGAGGAGTAGAACTAGAGAAAGTAGTCACTAGAGTTGAGCAACGCTTGGAAGGACCTATGAATGAGGCAGTTCTTCAGAGGTTTGTCGAGCAGGAGGCCTTGGCACATCAATAGGTCGAAGCAGATCGAGACAAGATTAAGGCTTTTGAGGCATAACTAACCAAAGAAGAGTGACTCAGGATGAGTCACAGGTGAGTGTTGGGTGCCTGTTAGCCCTTGACCAAGTTTTGGAGATCCTTGGTCAGGTTTGACCTATTTTGGGACATCGACAGGCTGTTGAAGGCGGAGCGCAAGTCAAAGCAGATATTACAGAATCTCATCCCTTTTTTAGGGAGTTTTTGGTTTTGGGCTTATGTAACAGGTATGGGGATGTTAGTCCATGGGTTTATCCATGTTTAGGCCCATTTTGTAATGTATAAATAGAAATCTAGGCGATGTAAGTAAGCGGTGCGGTGTGGTGTGATGCTAGGTACTAAGGGCAAGTGAAGGCCAATGTGCTAAGATCGAATAGTTGTGAATGCTTTGTTCATGCTATGTGTTAAGAACTTGCAGAGCTAAGTGCAAGTGGATGTAAGAAGCTTGTGTAGATTGTAAGAGGGCTTTGTGATGTAACCTAACTCGGGGAAGGAGGATCTGGCGAGGTGTGCGCAAATGTCTTATCCTATGCAGAGTAGGATCTTGTGGCTCTGTGCATGTAGATGACTGACTAAACATAATAAAGAGAAGCGGAGTTGGTGGATGTAGCCCTAGACCGGGGGTGAACCACATATATCCTATGTTATGGTTTCTTTGTGCATTGTGATTGTTTTATTGTTCATATGGTTAATTCTTAGTGTAGTAATGTATGATTAGATAGACATGATATGATAGCTCAGTGCTTAGTGATGTGAATGAATGTTAGATATGATCTGTGTTGATATGATTAGTGCTTAAATATATTATATCTGGATGAATATTGCGCTGCTCTGTAATTAGGGTTTATCTGTTCTGTAAACAAAGGTTAAATACTAATAAACTATAAATGCTAAGTTCTCTATTAAGGTGTTACAATCACAGATCTATGCCCCAAATAAGGTTGCAGACACTAGAGTCTTGCAAACACCCCTCCCTCTACCTCAGGTAAGACTTCATCTACTTTGCAAGTGTTGCCGAAAGGGCTGGTAGTTAGGGTTTTGTTGGTGCATTGTTGAAGCGTTGAACCCTGGGTATGCCCCTATGCCAACAATGCCATAATAGGTAACACGCTCGTGAATTAATACATGTTATTTTCACACTCTACATGCTACTTCCATTGGAATCGCATCTGTAACTCATCACTCCCTCTTACGAAGGAATTCCTTCTCGACCACACCAATCTTGTCCCTGAAATACTCAAACTTTATCTTTGATAGAGGCTTGGTCAACACATCGACTATATTCTTGTCTATGGAAATATACTAGAGATTAATAGCTCCCTTCTGCACCATGTCTCAGATATAATGGTACTTAATCTTGATATTCTTTGACTTGTCATGAAACACAAGGTTCTCATATAACTTTATGTAACTCTGGTTATCACAAAAGATACAAGTCACCTCCAAATCAAGATCAAACATCCATGCAACAAACTTCTGAAGCTGCACAATACTTTTCCTCTTGAGTGAAGGAGACTTGGAAGAAAATCAACAACACTCATTCTTGAAGATAAGACTCTAGGTTCCAGGTTTGACTGATTAAATTAATAAGTTTCCAATTTGCACATATCAATTTTGATCATTTCTACATTACTAGTTGTGACAACAATCCTTGAAAGGTTTTATTACTGCTATATACAATGAATACTTGGTATCATGTGAGTACTACTAATATAAATGATTATTGTATGTTTTTGCAAGATGAACTAACATCTCCTCTAGGAGATACTTCTTGTTTTGATTCCAGGCAGGTCACCTTGGTAATAATATGATGATTACCATGAGATTGTGTTTTATTCTTGTTGACATAGATATGTTCTTATGAAAATTCTATTATACTTTTTTCTCTTGTTGCTCTTGTCTTAGGAACGTTATTTTATAAATTCCATGGAGGTTACCATGGAGATATCGTTGTTCTTGTTTTCTTTTTCCGGATAGGTTACCATCGAGGAATTATTGATAACAACACTAGAAGAGTGTTGTTCCTATTTGTTATCCTCATTTTTGGTTATCAAGATGATGACATGATAAATGACATGGTGATAGAAGATCTGGCTCTTCTTTAAGATCATTTTCATGAAGAAAGTTAAACTTGTCAGGTTCTCAAAATCACTCTTTTGGAGACAGTACGCAGGCTGCATATATATTGTCCTGCGGAAATTCCTTGTTTCCGCAAGCTGAATTCAGTCTGACTGCGGACCTTCCGCACTGTGTCAACGGTCAGGGTGCGGAAATGATTCTTAATGGAGAAAATGGATAAGTTCTCGATCCTTCTAGAAGGAATCTTCTAGAAAGATGAGTTGGAGTTCGAATGGTTAC
>SNQJ01S0050777.1:34936-81334 GCA_010110895.2 Picea sitchensis | reverse complement strand
TTCATAGTCAATAAGATTACCCATTCCATCATGTATCATCTTCAAGATATTTTTGTTCCAAAGATGGATAAGTTAACCAGGAAGTATATGGATTTCAATTTTACAAATGGAATAGAAAGTAATTTCAAACTCAAAATCGTTTTCTCAACTGATTCAACCCAAAATATTTTTCTCAAACCAACATCTTCTTTCATGCTCCATGTTTTTTCGATCAGGGTTTGCTTCAAACTCTTAGAACTACCATTTTTCTCAGGAGTATGTGGGGTGGTCTAATGTCTTGCAATACCTTGACATTTGAAAAAAAAAACTTAGGGGTTTGTGGGGTGGCCTCAAGGACTTTGGTTTTCTTCCTCCTAAAGTAAACACAACTTTTGTGATATGTCATCAATGGAAGTGATAAAATAGTGAGATCCTCCAATGGAGACTACATCCATAGCTCCACAAATATCAAAATGCACCAACTCAAGAACCTCTTGAGATTTATTGTTATTCAAGGAAAATTGGAACCTCTCTTGCATTTTGAGCACACATGCCTCATAAAAATCAATAGAGTCCTTCAAATCATCAATTCCAAGAAAAATATTCTTAGTGCATAGCTCTTTTAGGTTCTTTTCACTAAGATGTCCCATCTGACAATGCCACAACCTCATGTTTTGTGTCTTCAATGTTGTCATTAATTTGACCTTTTCCATTGATTTTACTTTTCCCCTACCCATGACTTGAGTAATCATATCCAACTTGTACAAAGTTCCAAACCTAACACCCTTGACCAAAACCATAGCCCCTAGATCGAATCTACAACCTCCTTTTGAGAAGATAGTATCCACATCTGCATCCACCATTTGTATCACTGAAAGTAAGTTCTATTCCAATCGTAACACATGTTGTACATTGGGAATACACTTTACAAATCCATCTTTGTATTGGAATTTTACACTACCATGTTTGACAATTTCATAATTGAAACTATAGTTAAAGCGTAGAACTTCTTCCATAGGAATATTAAATTCATGAGGATTTTAACCTTATACAACGAGTCAAGATTATCCCAAATCTTCCTTGTTGTAATTTCCCATGACACGTTCATTAAAATAGAATTGGATAGATTAAGACCAATCAAGGAAATGACCTTATCATTAATATTCTCCCAATCCTCTCTCTTCACAATGTTGGGCTTCATGTTATTCATGACAACTTCCTTATGCTTTCTTCCAATAAGCAAATATTCCATCTTCAACTTCCACAAATTGAATTTGTAGCCATTGAATTGCACAATCTCTAAATATCTAGATGTTATTTCTCCTACCACAGATATATATTCAGCCTCTCATTGAAGCTAGCTAACTCAAAAATCACTATTGCAACAACACGACTGTCAAGCTAGGGATGGAAGAAAAGATAACTCTACACTTGGTATGTTTTTCATTAGCTTGCAGGTTAATAAATACATAAAATAATGGTGGTTGGTATTCCCCAACGGGTGACCCTTCCTATCACCTATGAATATTCATATTTACAACTTATGTTAAAACTAATGCAATCCAAAGGATTACAATTCCAACATACCCCCCCTTAATCAAAAGGGGTGTGTGTGAGTCCAAGCATCATTTTGAACTTCTCAAAATTTTCTCTTCCAAATTCTTTGGTGAAGATGTATGAAATTTTCTCATTTATGGAACAATGTCTCAAGTGAATAGTCTTGGTCTCTATAGGATATAGAATCAGGTGATACATTGTGTTGATGTGCTTAGTTCAATCATGGAATCTGAGTTTATTGGCCAAATTTATTGCATAAGTATTGTCAACTACAAGAGGAGTAGAAATTACTTATTTCTCCTACAAATCTTCAAGTATTTTCCTGAGTCATACAATCTCCTTTGTCAATTCTGCAGCTGCCACATATTATGCCTCTGTAGTAGAATCTATTGGAATTGATTGTTTGTGTGATCTCTAGGAGATAGTTGTTGATCCAAGACTCATCAGATAGCCTGAAGTTGATACTTCAGTTTCCATATCCCCCAAAAAGTATGAATTAGAATATCTAATCAAATTGAAGTCATCTACCTTAGATTACTTGAGTCCAAAATCTTGAGTTCCTTTCAATTATTTTAGAACTCTTTTTCTAGGAGACCAATGTCCTTCACAGGATTTTGCATGAACCTGAAAAGAATCCCAATAACAAATGAAATGTCTAATCTAGTTGTAGTAGGATAGATAAGACTTCCCACAAGTTTTCTATACTTGGTTGCATCTTCAAATTCATCCCCTTCTTTTGATGTGAGTTTCAAATTTTGTTCCATTGGAGTAGAAACGGGATTGCACACAGCCATGCCAAACTTGTTGAATAGTTCTCCAATGTACTTCTTCTGGGATATGAATATGTAGCTTGGATTTTGAATCACTTTAATGCCCAAATAGTAGTGAAGATGTCCCAAATATGTCATCTTGAAGCCTTTCTTCAACTCTTTCTTTATGGATGCAATGTAGCTCTCATTGTTAAATGTTTGAAAATCTTGTGATTTATATTTTAGCAAGTACACCCAACGCATCCTTGTGTAATCATCAATAAAATTCATGATGTATGTGTTTCCATTTTTAGAATGAACAAGCATTATGCCACACAAATTAGAATGAATCAATTCAATTTTTCTACATGCTCTGGAAGTAGAATCATGAAAGGGTTGTTTGTTGTGTTTTCCAAGGATACAAGAATCACATTGCTTCAATTTCCTAGGAATCGTAGGAAAACTAGAAACACCATTCTTTCTCAACAAACGAATATTGTCATAATCAATATGTCCAAATCTAAGATGCCACAAAAGACTATGTGGCATTATACCTAATTCATGATGAGAGAGGTATGCAACATTTTGTGTATTGGTAGATGTCCGATTCAGCTTTAGCAATCTTCCATCTTCCATTCTAGTCACAAAAAACATGTTATTGGAATCCTTTAATATTTCAACTTTTCCACCAATCATATGAACAAAGTGGCCTTGTTGTCTAATGTGCACTAGGGAGAGAAATCTCCTTTGCAGCTCAAGAATATAGAGTACATTTTGTAGAGGAAAATTTTGGATTCCATGCAGCTTAATCCTAATGGTTCCAATTACCAAAGGTTTGATACTGGATTTTTCTGCAAAATACACTATGTCATCTACATTGTCATCGAAATCTTCTAAGAAATCCAAAATTTCATGTGGGGGGTTGTGTCTATGTCAATAATCCATGCATATCCCCAAGAAGCAATTGAAGAATTAAATAAATCTTCAGTTACTCCTACATTGCAATGGGAAACTATGTAATGAGCAGGTGTTTTTCTTTCCACCAGTTTTGAAGTTTTACCTCTATATTTTTTCTGAATCTTTCTTTCTTCTTTGATCTTCTTCCATGGAACTCTTTAGTTGGTAGCTTCATGTGACCCATTCATTCTACAGTGAGTACAATGAAGGTCGATTTTTTTACAGAGATTATGCCAACCCCCTTTTTCTCTCATCTTGTTATTTCCACATCATTTCATTTCTTACTTGATAGATGAAAGCAAGAAATCTTGGTCATTACAAGAATTTATCTTTGACCTCGATCCTCATTAGTCTGGTGGATGATGATTACAATGCATGCATTGAAGGTAGTGCATGAGTGCACCCATTTTTGAAAAAAAAATCCTCTAAGATTTTCAAAACTCCTTTACATTCTTGTAGTTTTTACAAAGCAATGCAACATATGTTTCCTTGGCCTTTGTTCTGGATGAACCATTGATTATTCTGGATATCTTAACTATTTTTGAGATAAAATTTGCACCAAGAGACCATATAGATATGGATTTCTCCTTGTGTGGATTCAACACGAGCAAGAAGAAAGGGAGAAGTCGATTTGCAGAAGGAGAATCTCTTTCTCTTTCTCTTCTCTAGTGACAAGTTGAATACCCGTGTCACATTTCACATACATAATTTGAGTGTGAGAAGACCAAAATTGTGTGGTTACCTGGATGTATTGTGGGAAGCATGAGTTTTGATTTTGAGGGCATAATGAGTTCTATGGGAAACATGAGTTTTTAGGTCGAGGTCATAGGGATGTGGTTTCTCTTTTGATTCTTGTGGTTCTATCCTCATGAAAGGATGTAACGAGTTCAATTACCCATGTGATGAGTAGAAGAAGGTAGTCCACATATTGATATTTTGATACCAGTGAATATTGGATACCATCGATTACTAAAAATGAATAGTTACTAACTTAAATGTGTGAGGAATGTGTGGGAACATGTATAAAGAAACCCTAGTGTGAAACATTGATAGGACACAAGATTTCTATTTCTATATGTGGAAAGTATGGCATGCATAGAATAGTCGAGGGGTTGGTCTTTAATGGATGTCCACGCAAAGAATATACATGGAAAAAAAACCTTAGAAAAAACCCAATCGAGCTAACATAAATTGTTGGAGCACAAATTAGGGTCCCGCATACCCTAACACAAACTATAACGTGTGGCATGAATGATTGAAGAGTCGAAACACAAATAGAGAATTGAGAAGAGAGAGGGAAAAGCCACTGGAATACAGAAGTACTGGCAGGCACAGAGACATGTGTTTCATTCTATGGAAACGAAACACCCAGAAAAATATTCGTGGAGTTAAACCATAGATCTGATACCACTATCAAGCCAAGGATGGCATAAGAGATAATTCCACACTTGGTGTGTTATGCATTAGCTTCTAGGTTAATAAATACATAAAAAAATGGGGATTGGTCTTCCCCAACGGGTGACCAATCCTATCACCTAGGGCTCTTCATATTTACAACACATGTTACAAGTAATGCAATCCAAAGGATTACATTTCAAACAATAACAATATCAAGTCTAATTTCCTTAACTTGGACAACCATGTATGTGTGTCTCTCCAATAAAGACCTCAAAACAAGGCTCTAATGACCCAATATTGCATGAATCAGTTTGGCTTAGCTTCATGAAAAAGGTGTTCCCTTGAAGCCAACAATTAATTTGATACCAATTTTTAAACCTAGAGAGAAGCTTGCAACAAATGGAGAAGAATCTATAACACAAATATATTCAACATAGAGATGAAATACAAAATAATAGAACAACTATAGTAAAGAAGTACAAACAACAACATAATAGTTTTTCTCACTAGGGACAAATGATTGTATACCTTGTTGTTTTCTTTTCTTTTATAAATAATGTAAAAACATAGAAACAAAACTTCCCTATTTTAGTAAAAGATCAATCATGCCATGAAATGTAGTGTTTTTTTTTATAATTTTTTTTATTTCGGGTATTATATTTGATTCAAGTTTTTTAATTTGATTTTACAAGCACTTCTATAAGAGTGTCTCTCTTAAAAATTAAGAAGTCATTTCATGACACTGATAATGTTTTGTATGATTGGATTAATGGTTCATCCAACAACCACTACACTTGGCGGGGTGTTACATGCAACAATGTCACTGTAGTAAAATTGAAAGTTGGTCTTTTATTTTTCCTATAACTAGCTTGTAAACCTAGCATTCCTTGAATATGTTATATTGGAAATCAAGAATATTGTCCTTGGGTACTTAAGTATTTTCTTCCACCAAGAGTTCTTTTAGTTATGATTCCATGGTTACTTCATATTTTCGTATTTTGTCCCTATTTTTGTTGTGTAGGAACCTTTCTGATTTGAACCTAGGTGGAGAAATTTCACCAATGATTGGAAATCGAAAGATTATAGAATTAGTGTATGTAACTTCGTAGGTTTAATATATTGATTTTAATCTTTGGAGCTCTATCCATTTAAGATTATTACTATGGTTTATCATGAGATGTTAGAGGGACTTTATACATGTTGTTATTGTAGAAATCTCACCTGTATGTTAAATTAGATCTCCCTAGGATCTTCTTATTGATCTCGGATAGATAGTGGGGATAGATTTATAATGGTCTCACTAGATGTAAGTAAATTATTTTCCTTTTAACCAAGAAGGGTGGTGGCCATACCTTTCAATCGATGGTTGTCTTCGTGTATCTGGCTGATGCAGCTCCTATTATCTAGATCTAGCTCCTACAATATGCTTCCTACACACAAGGAGCCAAACAACTGCCAATCTACTATTCTTATAGCATTATGAAAATAAAATCCACAAGATCTATCATGATCTATTAATCGTGAGACCAAATATATATTATACACTTGAATCAAACAATGTATATGGGGGGGAACCAAAGATCCATTAATGAAAATGAAAGAAATACATCAACGCTATCATACATTTAAATGTATATGCATTCCCCTTTTGCTCCTTGCTCCTTGTTCCTCCTCAACTTCTTAATCAAACTAGGAAATATGATTGTGTTTGTTGTGAATGGAGAAGCACCCCTATAAATTAACAACATTAATTTGTAAATTATTCTTCCTCTTCTTGCTCAATATTTTCCTTCTTTATGTAGATCCTTGGGAGAGGCTTGGGAGAGCTTCTAGATATTTTGGATATCAATGGAGACTCCTAGGCTCATGCCATGAAGATACAACTCATCCCTCGCTTACCTCTTTGTAACTTAGTGAATATATAAGTTTGCAGAGGTCATCATGGGTTACACCGTAGCTAACCCGCAACTAGTCACTTGTTGTCCTATGTGTGACAAGTGATTGTCCCCAAAAATGACCAAAATCCTAGGCTAGAGATGTGTATTGGCTTTCATCTTCTACTAGATTCCCCTCTTTCCATATAGGGCGGAATTAAGGCTATAATAGATGCCCCATAATGTGTGAGGTTAGGAAAGGAATGGATGGTCGAAACACATTACAGTAAAATAGTGTCCATGTGAGGTAGGATGAGGAGAGAGAAAAGGAGTTTTGGAGGTCAAAGAGTACCTACAATCAAACACCAAGGATAAATGTATATATAGACCATCCCCTAGGTAGACATACTCAGACTCCGAAGAGCATGGCCACCAAACAACACACTACGGATACATGACATGAAATGCAATATCGTGGCCATGAAAGAATACAACGCCGATCCATTCCATCAATAAGAGCATAGCCATGATACTATACAATTTGGATCTATGTCATAAATATGATCATTTCCACCACCAAATACAATGTGGATCTATATCTCATCATATACATCAAGAATACAATAAGAACTAAGGAGAGTGCCCCTAATTCTTTAAAGTACTCATATACAAGTGATATACTCCATCGTTGTAACATCTCCAATTTAATCCCCAATTTAATTAATACTTATGTAGATATAATGTGTGTGGCTACAACCGAAGAAATGTAATATGAGAATTGTATTTCCTTGTTTTATTAATAAAATGTGATGCCAACTGCTAAGGGGAACATGGACAAGTGATGGGGGCTGAATTAATCCACAAAAGAGGGGAGTGTCTAGGATAATGGCCAAGAGGGGAACAAAGGAGAAATACCCATGTATATTAATTCAATCCATTTCCTAAATTTGCTATTATCTATATGAACCTTCAAATTTTTTATTGAGTATTCCCAAAGCCAACCATTGAATACATGTAAGAAGGTGGGATGTGAGTGTTCACATCCCAAAGTTATGGGGAACATGGGGGTTGAGTAAAATCATTTTGGGGAAGAGTGTGAGTCAAGAAAGGAAAGCCAAAGGGAGGAAATTTGTATGGGTTGGGGAAAACAATTTTACACATTGATATTTTGTGCATGAGGAGCAAGTAGAGAGCAAGAAAGAAAGCTTGGAGATGGTGCAGTCATGGAGGTTGAATTTTAGAGCAAGCTGGAGTGTATTTGGAATTTTTTGGAGCTGGAAACTGAAGAACCAAGTTGTTAGCCATGAAGAGTGAACTCTTGACTGAGTTACACTAAAACACCATGTGTTTTTTGTTGTTTTCTGGTAGTTTTCCTAGCAACAGGTTCCCTTGAGTTCCCAGTTGAGAGATTCCTAGCTACCTGTGCTAGAGAGACCCTAATAAATGAATGGGAAGATTGAGGGGCTAATATCAATGAAGGGGAACATTCCTTGGGTTGGGTAGGTCAAGAGGAAGAGAGTTGGTTGAAAATTAGGATAGTTGTAGGAAGATATCAGTGGGTTGTGAGTTTTTTTGTGTTGTGAGTGGACAGTGAGAGACCACCGTCTTTTATGTATTACTAGCCTCAACTTGGGGGTGACTGGATATTGATATTTGGAACATTCAGTCAATGGTTAGGTGGAACGTCTATCCCAAGCAGTTGGTTGCACCACATAATTAAAAGATACGTGTTTTATCTTGTTGTTGTGTTATTTTTATGTGTATAATTGTTGTGTATGAACTTTGTGTATGAGATTGCTTATATGTTGTTGTGTTTGAGTTACTAGTTTCATTTCATGATCATTTTAGTATGTTTTAGATGCACATAAATAATGGTAACAATTAGCAATTAAATATGGTTGAAATTCATAGATGTAAGCTATAGGGAATCAATTAGTTGTAAAAAGAATTAAATTAGTTAACATAAATCTGACTTGTATGAGTATTCTACATTGTAATGTCCCTTGATTGGGATGGGTTACATTATGGTATCATATCCTGTGGTTCAAACACTGGGCTTGGATGGGCTTGAATCGGATTGAATTGGTGAAATTCATTGTTGCAAATTTTGTTTGTGACAAATTTGGGAAAAAATAGAGAATTTAGAGAGAAATCCCCAAATTCGTGGGGAAATCTTAGTTAGAATGAATTCAGATGATTTAAGAAGGTTAATGGAGTAGAGTGGTAAATTTTCATATCGAAATTTGAGCCAAAATTGTCGAAAATCAAGTTTTACTAGCCGCCTGTAGAGTTACAGGTAGGTTGGTGAATTGACGACAGAGATCTCTTTTGATGTCAAGATTGACAAATGAGATTCACTATGATAAATTCCAAAATTTTTAATGTTTTAGTCATTTGAAAGGTTGATCAAATTGAAGGATAGGATTCATTTCAAGGGGTTTTGAAATATATTAGATCAATGGCTTAGATTTGTCGGGGGTTTTGGTCTAAAAATTCGAAGCATGGAAATTCTCCAAGAGAAATTGTCGATGATCGATGGTCGGGTCATCCAAAATGGAAAAGAGTTTGGTTCAGCTAAAGGACATTGTTGACCATCGATGGCCAACAATCAGCATCGGTCGAATCCTGTGAATCATTTTCAATTGCCGATGGAAATCATCAATGGTTGATGGACCGGTGGTTGGGCATTGGTGAATTTGGTGAAGAGTTTTGAATCAAGCAATAAATGACATTGATGATGGACATGTCGATGGTTGGACGTTAGGTGATTTGGAGAGGTGTTCGATTCATCCAAGAAAATTGGTCGATGGACGATGAATAAAACAGGGTGATGATGTGTCATGCCACATCAACATCCATGTGTCATGCGACATCACCCAAGTTGACACCTTAGGATGGCATGTCATGCCAAATCAACATCCATGTGTCATGTCACATAAGTAGTTTCCACATCAACCAACATAAGTGGTTAATGGTCGGTGGTGAGGTCGGTTGATTTGGGGAAGTGTTTTCAAAAATCATTAGGGAACGTCATTCATTGATGGGTCAATGGTCAGGCATCAACTGAATTAATAAAGAGTTTTCATTCATCAACAAATATCGTCGATGATCGATAGTCGAATCAACGGATTTAGAGTTGTGTACAAATCAGTTTTTGAGGAAATGGGTCAATGGCCTATGATCGCGTCGACGAATCAAGAAAAGTGTGTTGCATGCACAAGGAAGCACGCCAATCGTCGATGGTCGATGTAGCGAAGATCAATGGCTCAGATTCCATGTGATTTTAGATAAATGGTTCATAATTAAAGGGTTTTTACAATAATAAAATAGAAATTTTGATGTGAATTTTTGTGGATTTTGAAGGCCATTAACTTGTGGGGCATTTTTTAGGCCCTAAACGACATTTTTATCCAATCAAAACCCATGTGAACAAAGTGTATGAGTTTACCAAGGTACTGTTGGAGATACTTCACACACACCTAGGATTTATTTTTCCTAAGGTTTTCCTTATGATTATTATTCATTATTCAATCTCCTATTGTTTAGGGAGAATATTCCTCTAGGAGAATATTCTCTTCAGCTCACACTTCAGTTTGATCAATTGAGTGGAGTCTAGATTCCACATTAGGATTATCACCATGCAACATTGGGATCATCACCATATAATGCGCATTTTCCTTTGGATCATCACCATACTAGTGCATTACTCATGATTCCATGATCTCCTCCTCACTTCACTATGTTTCAATTAGTTAACTGAAGACTGAAAGACTAGTTAACTCAGACTAGGTGGCAGTTCACTCTCATAACTTCCTGAGAGACTAGACTAGGTGGAAGTTTACTCCCGTAACTGATGGTGTGTGTCCAGATCACTCTAGACCACCACTATGGCACATTGGATTCTCCTCCAATGTGCATTAGTTTATTTATACAGAGTATATCATGTGTAAATTATCATTCATTCATTTGGTTGATGAGAATTATTCCATTATTTCTCTTCTGCTTGTCTTTTCTCATATTTTCTCTGCAAATTGTGTATTCCATTTTATAGATAGATATATTATGTGTAGGTTCAACACATTTACATGGTATCATATCCAAAAGACTGCTAGGGAAAAGACACAATAGATTATTTTTGCAGGTACCAAAGATTGAAGACAAAGAAAAAATGGAATTTCCAAAATAATTCATTCTTACAGCATACAATTTATTTGCATGGAAGGAGAATATGACCATGCATCTTCGAGTCAGACGATTATATAGGTTAACCATGAACACAAATACCGAACCCACATTAGCCATAGAAAAATCAAGGTATATAAATTGAATGGATGAAGCATTTGGAACTATTTGCAGTTTCATTTCTCCTGAACTCCTCTTTCACATATCCTCATGTAAGACCCCCAATGAAGCCTGGACCACCATGGAAGGGATTTTTTACAAACAGGATGAGATGAGGGGAAACATGCAGCATGCTTGAGGTGGAATTGCTCACTTTGGATCCAAAAACCTTCGAAAATCTCCAAGATTTCTTTACCAAATATAAGGATTTGTTGTTGCAAATCAAGGATTCCAAGGTTGATAAATCTGAGGAGAAACAAATGGTTCTTACCATTCTCTCCAAACTTGGTCCAGAATAATCAATGTTTGTATCTACATTTCATTTAGTTAGGCTGACCTCTTGATCCACCTGGAAAATGCCCTCTCTTGAGGCCTTTACCAAGTCTCTGACAGAAGAGCAGAACAAGCTCATCAATATGGGAAAATCAAATGCCCAAAGGCTCATGTACTTACTGTGAAAGATGGTAGAAGTCATCAATATCATAAATCTAAAGAAAAATATAAAAGGAAAGCACATGAAAATACAAAGAAGGAACGGTACTCAAAACCATTCAATGATGCTTCCAGATCCAAAGGTGGAAAGGGAAGAAAATGGAAGAAATTCACTTACTACCATAAAGGGTTCCATCCATAATCTGCATGTATGAAGAAACAAATAGATCAAATGGGCCAAATAGTTCATCAAAACAACCTTGTATATCGCATCCCCGAGGTTTCCAAGAAGAAGAAGCCTGAAGATTAGAATCCCAAGAAAGGAAATTCTACCCATGCTTTGATTACCATCAACTCCTCTCCTGATGATTGGTTCATAGATTCAGGTGCATCACACCACATCGAAGACACAAAATAAGTCTATTATTCATTGGATGCATGAAAATTTCCTCCTATTATTATGGGGGACAACTCTCCAGTCGAGGTCATTGACAAAGGAAGAATTGAACTCCCAAACGGAAGCTTCGAGAATGTGTTACACATTCCCAAAATTTCTATCAATCTTCTCTCCATGTATCATATGACAAACTCTGGCACCAGAAAGAGAGTCATATTCACACCTAATGCAGTGGATATCTGTGACATGCAAATCAATTATAGAGTTTCTACTCGTGAGGTAAATCATCAATCTAGACTCTACAGATTTTATGAATTTATTGAATTAGATTATGCATTACTGATTACCCATGCTGATGAAAGCAATAGGATATGGCACGAAAGGTTAATACATTTAAATTTCATATGTATGCAACAACTTAAAAAGAATGGAATGGTTGATGGTCTACTTAACATCCACTTCTCAAAAGGAATTTGTGAGGGATGTGTTCTTGGAAAAAAACCTCAAGAGAAATTCGACAAAAGAAAGACTCAGAAGGATTCCTTTCCTTTAGATCTGATCCATAGTGACCCCATGGGCCATTTTCCACATCCATAAATTAGTAAATCAAGGTATGTGCTCATTTTTGTTGATGATTTCTCATGATTCACGTGGATTTTCTTTCTCATGCAAAAATCAGAGGTATTTCAACACCTCAAAGATTTCAAAGCCCTTATTGAGACACAGTCAGGAAAGAAAATCAAAGTCCTCCGAATAGATAGCGGGGGATAGTATGTCAACCATGAGATACATAATATTTTCATGAGGTTGAGATTGATTTGCAGAACTATTGGCACTCGACCAAGTTTTGAGGAATACTTGGTCATAGTTGACCATTTGGTACTTCGACTGCCTGTCGAAGATGACACACATGGTGAAGCAGAGATCACGGGATCTCGTCACCTTTTGTGGAACCTTTTTGGTTTTTTTGGTAATATTGTAACGGGAAAGGGATGTCATCCCTTGTTTAGGCCTTTTTCTATGTATAAATAGAGGTCTAGGCCATGTAAGAAAGGAGGCCCTGTCTAGTCGATGGCTTAGTGCATAATTTGGATCTATGTGATCAAAAGTCTGTGTGACTGTAAGAGCTCTGTACATGCTATAATAAGTGTTGAGTGCATAGAGTGTGAGAAGGATTAGTGCTTGGATCTACCCGGGGAAAGAGGGTCTAGCGAGATGCGCAGATCTCTTGTCCTATGTGGATTAAGGGTCATTGAAGCTCCATGTTGTAACTGCTTGACCAAGATAATATAAAGAAGACTTTGTGGACATAGCCCCAGGGTAGGGGTGAACCACGGTAACTCTGTGTACTGTGTTGATGTGTTTGTCTCTCTCTTGCTAAGTGCTTTGATATGTTTAGATAGATTTATTGATGCTTTGTGCTTATGAGATATGAATGCATGATAGATATGATACATAAGATGCTAAGTGGTTAATCTATTGAGTATAACTTGTTTATCATTGCTAAGTGCTAGATCTCAGTAATTACTGTGATGTTTTGTGCTTTCTGCAAAGTGTATTAATGAATGTATATTAGGAAATAACTGATGCTAAGTGCATTGTAAGCAAGATAATCATGGATCTGTGTCCCAGCTAAGGTTGCAGACACCTGAGTCCTTCAACCACCCCTGCCTCTACCTCGGGTGAGACTTCATCTGCTTCGCAGGTGTTGCTGAAAGGGCCGATAGTTAGGGTTTTGTTGGTGCACTCTTGAGCGTTGAACCCTGGGTCTGCCCCTGTGCCAACAAATGGTTCCATTGTCGGGACCTGGAACTGTGATTGCTGGGAACTGAAGAAGAAGAAGCTTTGTGCGAAATAATCTCTGTGCGTAGATCTGTTGCCTTAGTGCGCAGTGTTCTGTTTGACCTGTGAAGCTTTGTGCCAAGAAAGAAAGGTCAGATCTGAAGAAGAGTGGTCAGATCTGAAGAAAAAGAAATCAGATCTGTGACGAAAGAGGTAAGATCTATAAGCTCTGTGCTTTGATAAAGGTAAGAATAGTTAAAATTCTTAGATCTGGAAGCTTTGTGCTCTGTAGAAGTAAGATAAGTGAATTTTGTTTGTTTATAAATCATAGATATATGTATGTTTGATAGATTCTATTCTATCTTTAAAACTAGGGCATTAATAGATGAAATAAATTTTGATATGAATATATCTAATAAGTATAGTGATAGATACGTTATACCTATGCAGAGAAAGAATTTTGGGACTAACCAATGGATGCAGGATCCTAGAAAGAAATTTTTGCAGGCTAACCATTATGATCCTAGCACAGAGTACCTGAAAATTTGGGGATCTTTGAAGAGAAAGAGAGGATTAACTCTTTGTTATAGTTGCATAAGGCTCAGACATATTACTAAGGAATTCCCTAGGCGAAGACCCAGTTGTCTTTGTTGTAAGGCTATGGACCATGAAGTATTGGATTTCCCTAGAATGATTGTTAGGCTTGAAAAGATGAATATAGAGCAAGAAAGAGATCAAGAGACCAAGATTATAGTAGAAACCCAAAAAGAATCAGAAAATATATTGCTACAGATGAGAGATACCTTGAATGACCACCGACATGTTAGGCTATCAGAGATCTTCAAGAAGAAAGAATAGATCGAAATGAGAATAGGAGACTTTGACATTGACTATGTTTTGGATGAAGAAACATAGGTGAAAATTATGACAGAAGGAACCTGGAAAGCTATCGGAAGACCTGACATGACCCCTTCATTAGGAGGAATAGGTTTATTCATAGGAAAGTTGGTAAACCTATGTGGAAAACTCACTCAGATATCTATGAATGCTCATGGAGCTTCGACAGAAGAAGATTTTGAGATTGTTGAGTTCATGGAGGACAACACCTTGTTTACTATGTTACTTGGTAAACCTTGGATTGAGAAAGATCAAGATAGAAAATAGGAAGCAGAAAAGGACCTAGAACAACAAAGATAAGAGTTAAGAGACTTCCTGACTAGAATGATCACGCAGTTTATTGAATAACAGGAGAACAAATCAAGGGTTCTTGACCCCAAGAACTTGGATGATGAAGTTGACAGAACGCTAGAAGAACCACAGAGGACCAAAAAATATGTTGGATAAGTAATACCCATGGATCTGAAGGCACTGCGAAGTTACCATGCCAAGAGAAGAAAAGAATCAGAATGAAAAAAGGATGACCGAGATGAAGCTCACGGGGAAGAAGGCTAGAAAGCTCATGAAGAAGAAAGAGAAGTTGGAGAAATTACAGAACGTTCCAGAAGAAACCCCACAGAAGGAAAACATGTAGAATTTGAGTTTCGCTAGGACAGTAGAACAATGACATATGGAACTTTTCCATGTCGAAGTAATATAACTGTTAGAAGAAAATATACCTGTTCCGCTAATGGCTCGAATAGCTCAAAATAAATTTATGACCTGTTACCTGACCATTAGACAACACCATAATGGACAAATCAAGAGTTAATGGACCCTCCTATTCATTGCAAGCAGTCTGTTATAGCTTTACTTACTGATTCCATCGTGCCATGCCCGAAAGAAGATCTTGAGCTCACAAAATACCTGCATTGTGGAATAGTGACTACCCCACCTTACTCTCTACTCAATTACGATACCTTCATCCCCTCGAAAACCTGAGAGAGTGATCCTGAGCTTACATGTCCGACGAGATTAGCACAGTAGAAAAATCAGTGAGAGAAGTACTTGCTAGCTTAAAAACTGAAAGAGTTATGTCAGAAAGAGGAATGCCCACTGAAGTCCAAGCCTTGTCATCAAGAGGAGTAGTAGCTTCTCCATCTACTGCTCGAGCTGGACCATCCCGACAGACCTTCAAGAAACATACTAAACATAGAGATGGCATCACGAACAAAAAACTAATCCCAACCATCTTGCCCTCTTAAATACCTCCTCTGAAAGGTGAAATCAACCGTAACAGTGTGCCCCAAGATTACGACTATCCTATGATCACTGTGTACCTATCGAAGGGTGTGTGCGTAGTTTGCACTGAGTAGACCAAGCTCACAGCATTAAAGTTTTGAGACTTCAACCTTGGTGACCGGAAAGCCTACAATATGCTTTCCCCACACAAGTATCTGACAATGACAAAGGGGAATAATTCCAAGATCATCCCTCAGCAATGGACGATGAACCTCGTGCAGTCCACCTTACTTAATGTGAAGAAAATTCCACACTTTGGCAGGCACCAGGAGGTGAATGCTTGTGTAAAATTTCTACTGGTGAGCTACCATGGGGGATATCTCTGATTGAACCAACGTATAATGATTGATCTGTCACTGATCAATCAGATCACCGGGCTGAGCATGCAGGGACCTGGCCCACAAGACTATTACCCTAGAAAGACCGCAGATCCTGCTCTTTCACAGAAGATTAAAGAGACCTATGGAAATGTTGAAAAAGGTGTGCGAGGTTACAAGGTAACATCTATTGATAGTGGCACAGTATGCCTCACTTGTTAGATGATCGCAGTAAAGTTAATCCGCAAGAAAAGACCGACGCAAGTATCTGGGTTTCTCGTTGATCTCGCAAAAAAATGCGTAGAAGGAATCCAAATGAACTGGTCGAAGTACTTAGCAGATCAACTCGAATTGGATTGTAGAGAAGCACAAGACCAAGGATATGAGTTCCACTTCATCTAGCTTCTCATCCTAATCACCTTCATAGCATGGGAGATGCCACAGGATGTCATTTTTCCTGAAACCCTACCGTTTGAACCATTGGATGTGAAGTTCAATACATTATGGTACACGACAGATATGAACAGGCAATGGCAGTCGAATACCCTCTTTCACAGATACTACATCAAGTTGAAGACTGAAATACAAGCCACACCTCGCATCACTCCGAAAACACTCCACAGATTCATACCCTTAATGAAGTTCAGCGTGGACTGCCACTTCATATACCTAACTCCACACGTTGATGAGCACCAGGAATACTTGCAGTCCTATTATAAACTGACAGAAGAAGACCTTGAAGAGATCACTAAGGAATGGTCGACGAACCTCCTCGTCGCAGAAGATCCAGTGGATATTTCATATATCAGCATCCTAGAAGCTACGCAGGACACACCTGGGCCCAATAAGACATAGAAGACAAAGAATACAAAGGAGATGAATAAAACTAAAGAGGTTCAAGATGTGGATAGTCGCTCTGTAAGGACATCTTCTATCACACCAGATGAAGAAGGTAACGACAAAGACCTAGAAGAAGTTGAACAACAACCAGAAGATGAAGTCGAATTTCTAAAGAAAAGAAAAGGGTCACCTTCGAAGTCTTCCATTAAGAAGAAATCCAAATAAACCGTGATCAAGATGAACACCACACTCAATCCAGATGACTTCAGCTTTCTCCTCACGACTTTGAATGAAGCTATAGAAGAGATCATAGAAAAGTAGGAGGCTAAGCAATAGACAATGTATGAAAGAATCGAAGTTGAGCGCCAAGGAGTACAATGAGCCCTCCAGTCTAACTACGTAGTCTCCACTGTGCCTATGCCAGAAGGAACACCCGAAGCAGGAGACGAGTCAGTTCAACTTTGCAGGATTGTCAACCTAGTTGAAGTACACCTTCAAAAAAGCAGAAGAAGTAACAGTGCAGGCCACCCAGGCCCTAAAGCATGCACACGAGGAAATCATAGAGAAGAACCAAGTTGCATAGCAAGAGAAGGAGGCCATCCAAGATAAGTTTGATAAAGAACGTGCAAATATCCAAAAGGAGAAGGAGCAACTTCTCATGAAGTAAATCGAGATCGAAAAAGCTGTCAACAGAGCATTTTGCTATGTGACTAGCTTAGAACAGAAGGAAAAAGAACCCATAGAATGCCAAGTAATGAAGCTTGTTGAAGTCATTCAACAACTGCAACAAAGAGTAGTAGAACTAGATCTCCAAGCTATACCAAGTACTCCACAAGAATAACATGACCAACGAGAAGTGAATGCCCAAAGTATAGTACAAAGGATTAAGGCACTCACTGAAGAATGTAAGCAATTAAGTAGTAGAATTGCACAGATACATGAGAACCTATCTGAGAACCCTGAATTACATAAATTGGAGTCACAACTCTAGGAGGTGAAGTACCAAGCTGAGAAGTTACAGGTACAGCTGAAGGTCCTACCACTCATAGAGAAAATGAAGAGGTCCCATGAATAGTGCGTCGTGCAGCAGCAGATTCATATGATCCGGAGCAAGGTCATGGAAGTGACATGGAAAATTCAAACTTTGTAGGATAGGGCATGTAAACTATTATTAGATATTGAGAGCCAAGAGACAGACCTGGAATAGGTCATGAACAAAACAGAGCAATGCTTAGAAGGACCAGTTAGTAACACACTCATTTAGGAGTGTGATGAGCAAGAAGCAGTAGTGAAGCAACAGGGTGAAGCAACTCGAGCGAAGCTCGAGGCCTTCGAGGCAGAGTTACCCATAGAAGAGTGACTTGGGACGAGTCACATGTGAGTGTTGGGGGCCTATTGGCCCTCAACCAAGTTTTGAGGAATACTTGGTCATAGTTGACCATTTGGCACTTTGACTGCATGTCGAATATGGAGCGCATGGCAAAGCGGAGATCACGGGATCTCGCCACCTTTTGTGGAACCTTTTTGGGTTTTTGGGGGAATATTGTAATGGGAAAGGGATGTCGGCCCTTGTTTAGGCCTTTTTCTATGTATAAATAGAGGTCTAGTCCATGTAGGAAAGGAGGCCCTGTCTAATCGATGGCTTAGTGCATAAGTTGGATCTATGTGATCAAAAGTCTATGTGACTGTAAGAGCTCTGTGCATGCTATAATAAGTGATGAGTGCACAGAGTGTGAGAAGGCTTAGTTCTTGGATCTACCCAGGGAAATAGGATCTAGCGAGCTACGTAGATCTCTTGTCCTATGCGGAGTAAGGGTCATTGAATCTTCATGCTATAACTGCTTGACCAAGATAATATAAAGAAGACTTTGTGGACGTATCCCTAGGGTGGGACTGAACCACAATAACTCTGTGTACTGTGTTGATGTGTTTGTCTCTTTCTTGCTAAGTGCTCTGATATGTTTATATAGATTTATTGATGCTTTGTGCTTATAAGATATGAATGCATGCTAGATAAGATACTAAGTGCTTAATCTATTGAGTATAACCTGTTTATCATTTCTCAGTGCTAGATATGAGTAATTACTACGATTCTCTATGATTTCTACGAAGTGTATTAATGAATGTATGTTAGGAAATAACTTATGCTAAGTGCGTTGTAAGCAAGATAATCACAGATCTGTGTCCCAACTAAGGTTGCATACATTTGAATCCTACAACCACCCCTGCCTCTACCTTGGGTGAGACTTCATCTACTTTGCAGGTGTTGCCAAAAGGGCTGGTAGTTAGGGCTTTGTTGGTGCACTCTTAAGCGTTGGACCCTGTGTCTTCCCCTATGCCAACAAGCACACAGTTCCTTATACTCTGTACCAAAACGGATTTATTGAGTGGAAAACAGATCTCTAAAAGAGATGGCATCTTGCATGCTACATGCAAAGTCACTTCCACATATATTATGGCTTGAATCATTTAATTTTGCAACCTACATTCAAAATAGATCTCCCCATAGATCTGTCAAGGATAATATCCCCTATGAGGCTTGGAGCAACCTCAAACTGGAAGTGACCCACTTCTATATTTTTAGTCCACATGCATGGGCCAGGATTCCCTAAGAGAAGAGGAAGGCAGTTGATACATAGAGAACATAGTGTATATTTGTTGGATACCCCAATGGTGTGAAGGGATAGAAACTCTTTGATATTTCCTCAGACCAACTCATCATTGAGCGAAGTGTCCAATTTGAGGAAAGTGTCTTGCGTGTACCTCAACAACCGCATGCAGACACTTTTGTTCTTCCACCTATCAGAGATGATGAGAATGGACATGGAAACTCTTCTCCAGATGACAGTTTTTATCCAGGGAATTCAAATGATATAGATATAGAATCAGTGCATGCATATGGAAATGCAGAGCCAAAGTTGAGGCCCAAGTGGGCCAAGAATACTCTTTAGGATGTTGGAGATCTTGTTGGGGATCCAACTAATATTAGGAGGACCTGATCTTATTTCAATGAGCCTCCTCTTGCACTCACTACCACTGAAATGATGCCAACCAAGAATATTTTCTTGGTTCAGTCTTCATATCCACAATCATATGGCGAGGCTACTGGAAATCCCTTTTGGTAATCCTCCATTCAGGAGGAGTACAACTCCCTCCTCGAGAACCATATTTGGGATATGGTTCCCCTTCCTTCAGGAAGCAAACTTGTCAGGTGTATATGGGTCTACAAGACCAAGAGCGCATTGGATGGATAGGTTAGAAGATACAAAGCCAGGCTAGTTGCTAAAGGCTTTCAACAGGTTCATGGAATTGACTATGATGAGACTTTCGCTCCAGTAGCGAAGATGGATTCCATATGTTTATCACTTTCCATTGCGACAACCAAGGGATGGGAATTCCATCATATCGACCTGAATAATGAATTTATTCATGACGACCTCTCTAAGGACATCTATATGGAGTAGCCCCAGGGATTTGTGCAGGATTCATATTTGTTCTATCAACTGAAGAAGTCTCTTTATGGACTCAAGCAGGCCCCGAGGGAATAGTATTCCAAGATGGACTCCTACCTATTGTCACAAAACTTTGTATGGTGTAAGTTAGACTTGAATGTTTACATGCTCATGATGGCTAATTCAGTTCTACTCCTAGTTTTGTATGTTGATGATTTTTTGATCACCCGTTGCTCAACTTCAATGATTGTTGCAATCAAGAGAATTTTGCATGACATGTTCTTGATGATGGACATGGGTCTGCTACATTTCTTACTTTTCCTCGAGATTAGTTAGGATGCATTAGGCATCAAAATGTCTCAGGCCAAGTATGCACAAGATCTCCTTGAGATATTTCACATGACATACTGTAATTCTTCCCTGAATCCTTTCATATCATGAGTCATACTTGAGGATGGAGGGGACACTCCATTGGTTGAAAACACACTGTACATAAATCTAGTGGGGATCTTTCTGTGTCTCACATATTCCATACTAGACCTCTCCTATGCAGTTGGATCAGTCTCTAGGTTCATGCAGGAGTTGCATGAGCTACATTGGAAGGATGCAAAGTGTATCCTTCAATACATACATGGAACCAACACCTTTGGGATTCACTATGCAATAGACTCTACATTGGACCTCTTCAGGTTCACTGATTCTAACTGGGATGGCGATAGTATTGATCGCAAGCCCACATCTAGTTACTCACTTAGTCTTGGTTTCGATCCTATATGTTGGTCGAGCAAGAATAAGGTTGCTATTTCTCTATCTTTAGTCGAGGCAGACTACAGATGGGTAGTTAACATAACCATTCAAGCTATGTGGCTACAATATTTTCTCACTAAGTTGGGAATTCAATTTCATCAGTCGATCATCATTTGGTGTGACAACCAGACCACTTTGAAGTTCTACAGAGATCCATATCAGAGGTTGTGGATGAAGCACATTGAGATCCACATGCACTAAATCCAAGACTTAGTACTCGAGGGGATCAATGGCATGCAGTTTTGTCCTTCAACAAAATAGACTGTAGACATATTCACCAATACCTTCACTTAGCAGAAGTTCCATTCTCTATGCAGTTGTCTTGGAGTGAAGGACATAGTTTCCTAGCAACTGTCAGTTCTTCTTTTTACATACATTGTACTTTGAGGGGGGTGTTTTCCCATGAGGTTTTCCCTCTTTCCTCATTTATTTCAGTGTATATTTTATATTTGGGTACCTAACATGGCCTCATTGCCAAAACCCATTCTTTTTTTTCACCATAGTGATGTTCAAAGGGGCGTTGGAGATACTTCACACACACCTAGGATATCTTTTTCCTAAGGTTTTCCCTATGTTTATTAGTCGTTATTTAGTATCCTATAGTTTAGGAAGAATATTCTCTTCAGTTCACGCTTCAGTTTGATCAGTGTAGTGGATTCTTGATGCCACATTGGGATTATCACCATGCAACATTGGGATCATCACCAACTAATGTGCATTGTCCTTAGGATCATCACTAGAATAACACATTACTCATGATTCCCTGATCTCCTCTTCACTACACTCAGTTTTAGTCAGTTAACTAAAGACTGAGAGACCATTTAACTCAGACTAGGTGGCATTTCACTCCTGTAACTACCTGAGAGACTAGAATAGGTGGAAATTTACTCCCGGTAACTGTTGGTGTGTGTCCATATCACTCTAGAACACCACTATGGTGCATTGGCTTCTCCTCCAGTGTGCATTGTTTGAGTTATACATAGTATATCATGTGTAAATTATCATTCATTCATTTGGTTAATGAGATTCCTCCATTCTTTCTCTCCTGCTTCTCTTTTCTCATATTTTCCATGAAAATTGTGTATGGCAATTGCTAGCTAGATCTATTCTATATAGTTTCAACAAATTTGTAGGTACACTTTGTATCTACAACCCAAACAAAAGAACTCAAAGAGACTTATTCAATGTGCTAAATGTCCTAGCTCACCATCCTATATGTACATTTACATTTACATTTACAAATGTGGTTCATCCTAGGGGTATTACATTCCCCTCCCCCTTATCTATGAACTATCCTTAGTGCATTATTTACACATGTATAATCAAAATATTCAAAAATATGTGGGTACTCTTCCCGCATGGCATCTATTGATTTTTCAATAAGCTAGGTTAAGCATGAAGTTCATTCCATTTTATCATTTAACTTAACCATAGACAATAATGTTGTAGCAACCAAGATCACAAGAATAAACACCATGCACAAGAACACAAGAAGTATTATGGGAAACCCTTCTCAACAAGGGAAGAAAACCCAACCAAATCCTTTTCTATATTCTTTAAAAGAAAGACCTTCACCACCAAGAAAGACCTAGCACACAAGAGGATTCTCAAACCCTAGAATACTAGCACCCAAGAGAGGTGGGCACTTTTCCCAAGAGGATGTACTTGCTGAAATTTCCAAACTCACTTGAAATGTGTGATTCCACAATGGAGAATCTACCTTCACTTATACTAAACTGAACCTGTCAATAGAGGTGTCTATTGGCACAACAGGGCCGACCTCACTAGATTATAATATAATTAATATTAACCAGATTAATTATCTTGTACATTTATTACTAATCACATTAAGGTGGGACCGACCTATACCCTTTTAATTACAATTAAGGTTACAGGCAGGTCTAAATCTTGAACAATATAGCAAGGGATTTGATACACCCACTAGTGGTCATCCACTAGGGGCACATCCATAGGGATGTCCATATCTCTGGCTCACTGCATTACACAGAATAACCATATCTTCACATGTTCACATGTGCTCGTCCACATGAACGTCCACTCTACAGATCTTCTTTCCCACTGCCTCACACAAGAGAATCATCTAGAGTTTCTCATCAAATCTGTTTCTCAGAGGAGGCTAATACATCATCTTCATTTATGTTCACATGACGATGCACCTAGCACTTTGGGATTTCACACGTTCACCTTGTGCTCAACCTCATGCATGTCTAACTCAACAGATCGCCTTTCCCACTGGACAATCATCTGGAGTTCTTCTCAACTCTCTGAATGGAGGAGGTCATCTCTACATTCTAGCTCAGTCTCAGGTAGGAACCACGTACCCTTCTTAGGGTCTTTCTCTCAGGTTTGTAAGCTGGATAAATACTCACATAGTTGCAATGATCCACATCTCATAGGTTTGTAAGCTAGAGAATGTCTCACATAGATGCAATCATCAACTCTCCCTCTCGGCTAGGGAGGAATTCTTCATCATGCCAAGTCTCACATATGTATTTTGAATTTTTTCTTGGCTGGAGTCATCAATACTCCCTCTCAACAAGGAATTCATTCTTCACCAATTTAGTTTGGTGAAGATGTCTACAATTTTCTCATGTCTAGGAAGGTACTGCATGTGTAATATTTTCCTCTGCATCATATCTCTGATATAAGAATATTTCATCTCATCGTGTTTTGATCCTTCAGGAAACACTAGGTTCTCAAGGATCTTTATTCACAGCTCTTGGTTATCATCATAGGATCCATATCATGGTCAAGTAAATATGTTAGAAGCTTGTGAAGCCACATTGCTTTGCACACTCACTGCTATATATTTTTTCTCTCTAGTAATCAAGGTCACAAAGTTTTGTTTCCTGCTGCATTAGGAAACCATGGAAAAATTTACGGTAGGACATCAACCAAATGTGATTTTCCGGTCCACTGTATTTTCTGCTCAATCTAAATCGACATAATTTGCAAACTCAAGTTCACACTGGAGGCATATATCAGGCCATATCCAACTTTGCCTTGCATATATCTCAATACATGTTTTGATGTTGTCTAGTGAGTCTGTCTTGGTTGACTCATGAAGTGACTAAGCACACTTACTACATGGCATTAATCAAGTCTTGTGTTAACCAGATACATCAATGATCCAATCAGTTGTGGATCAGTCTCGTATGAATCATCATAAATCTTTTTCTTTAAATCAATCATGGTGGATTTTGCATTCTTATCATACTGAACTTCTTTAATATTTTCACTGTATATTTTCCTTGACTCAGGAAAATCTCATCGGTCCTCTGTCATATTTCTTGTCCCAAGAAGTAGTGCATCATACTCAGATTCTTCATCTCGAATTCAGAAGTCAATGATTATTTGTATCTAATAACAAGACCTTATGAATAAGTCATCAAAATCAAGATCTCGTCACCAACACTGTAATAATGTAGGTTTGGATCAACAACACTTTTGATGAAATCCAAACTCATCAAGAATCTATCTATCTAATATAGTTTCCAACTCATGGATGGTAGTATGGATGGAAGTGTATAGGGTTTTCTAGATCAAGTGTCTCATCATAGACAAATATCTCTATTTGTGAGAAACTTTTGGCTATAGATATTGTTTTTTTATTTCCTGACACTTCCATCAGCTGCATGCTTGATCTTATAGATCCACTTGGAAGTTACCACATACTTCCCTTCTTGTCCCTGAATAATATCTTATACATCATTATTTAAGATATACTGGTATTATTCTATTATGGCATCTTGCCATACTTGTTCTCCTGCTGATTCTCTAAGACAAGGAGGCTCAACATCAATAAAGTGGCTCATGACTGAAGGATAGCTCAAAAATATCTTTTTCTTTCTTGGGATGTGCCTTGAGAGGCTTGTATGTTTCTCTGCCTCTTGCAAAGTGAGTCTAGGTAGGCCTTTTATGCCCTACTGCAATATCTCTGAACATATCCACTGGAGAAACTGGATCAATTGTAATAATGTTTGTCTCCCTCTGAACTGCTGAAGGGGGAGAAGGCATTGTCTCACTGTTAATCTCCATCTGATATTCTATGGGTATTTGAAATACTATCTCTTCTTCAAGGACAACGTCTATGCTTGTCTCAATCTGTCTCTGACCAGGGATGTTGATCTAGAATTTCTTTGAAGATTCATTGTATCCTTTCTTCATAAAGGATCTAGCCTGGACTTCTTCTCTTTGGGTACATGAAAAATACACTGGGCACCCAAATAAATTGAAGTGTTCAATCTCAGGCTTCATTCAGGTGAATACTTCTTCAAGAGTTATGTTTTTCAAAGTCTGGTGAAGACTCTTGTTTTGAAAATCTACTCTGTCATGCATGCTTCTGGCCATGGAATCATAGAAGGATTCTGATCATGCATTATTGCATTGGTTTCCTCAATGATAGTTCTATTCTTCTTCTTTCTTTAAATAGTTTTTAATCCCTCTGATTCAAGTGGATCCCTCTGAAGGATAAACATCTTCCTTTGTTGTTAACCTATCTAGAGCAAGTAAACAAGAGGAACCAAAACAAGAATATCTCCTAAAGGAGAATAATGAGTACATCTCTAGAATCAAAATAAATTAAGGATTGTTGTCACAGCTACAACACCTACTTGTAATGTAGAAAACTTTGGAAATATAGGTTAGAGGAATGACAAATACAATAGTCAAACCTGGGGTCTTCACTTCTAGTGTGTTGTTCTTCTGAATGCACTGAGATTCTTCTAGATCCATGACTTTAGCAAGAAAGGTCCTTCCTCCTACAATTTTTCTCATGATAATGATACAAATAATACATCTAAAAATGCATACCTGAGGGTGTTGATATGATTTCTCCAATGGCACCTGGTTGATCTCTGTCCTCTGAGATTTTCATGAAGAAGGTATTCATAGTGTCACACTTTTGTATTACCCACAATAAGCCTTCCTCTGAAGTCTTTTCTTCCAAGAACTTGAATTTTCTTGATCCATCAAGATTATCTTCCATCATAGTTCTTGTTCATCATAATTTTAGATTCTTCACAAACCCTTGTCAAATGGGCTAGAAAACCTAATGGCTAGGCTAGGCTAGCACTTTTAGGTTTCATTGGACTTATGACTGCCAACAATAAGCCTTTGAAATTTAGGAGAACACTGGTGAGCTGAAGAGCTCCTTCAATGAGTTGCAGAAACCCTAATTCTGAAATTTCTGCAGAAATTAGCAAAACCCTAGGAACAAAAAGTCAAAATGCTCGAAATGCAATATGAAGAATTCTCGAGGAGCACTGAAGGATTTTGTACACTCCTATTCAATTTTATCCCCAACATCCAAGTGAAAAGTGTTGAAAACATTCAGAAGAGCAGGTCATACGGATTTTATGGGAACCCTAGGAGGGTCGTACAATTTTCTACAAAAGAGAGAGAGAGGATGGATGAAAGTTGTTTGTGAAATGGTTTCTTCAAGACCTATGCTCTGATACCATGTTGATTTTTCAATATTCTAGGTTAAGCATGAAGTTCATTCCATTTTAGCATTTAACTTAACCATAGATGATAATGTTGCAGCAACCAAGATCACAAGAAGAAACACCATGCACAAGAACACAAGAAGTATCCTGTGAAACCCTTCTCAACAAGGGAAGAAAACCCAGCCAAATCCTTTGCTATATTCTTTAAAAGAAAGAGCTTCACCACCAAGAAAGACCTAGAACACAAGAGGGTGATCAAACCCTAGAAGACTAGCGCCCAAGAGAGGTGTGCACTTTTCCCAAGAGGATGTAATTGCTAAAATTTCCAAACTCACTTGAAATATGTGATTCCACAATGGAGAATCTACCTTTACTTATACTAAACTGAACCTATCAACATAAGTGTATATTGGCACAACATGGCTGACCTCACTAGCTTATAAAATAATTAATATTAATCATATTAATTATATTTTACATTTATTACTAATCACATTAAGGTGGGGGCGACCTATACCCTTTACATTATAATTAGGGTTACAGACAGGTCTAACTCTTGAACAATATAGCAAGAGATCTTATACACCCACTAGTGCTCATCCACTAGGGGCACATCCATAGGGATGTCCATATCTCTGGCTCACTGCATTACACAGAATAACCAAATCTTCACACGTTCACCTATGCTCGTCCATGGGCATGTCCACTCTATAGATCTTCTTTACCATTGCCTCACATAGGAGAATAATCTAGAGTTTCTTGTCAAATCTGTTGCTCAGAGGAGGCTAATACATCATCTTCATTTCTGTTCACATGAAGATGCACCTAACACTTTGGGATTTCACAGGTTCACCTTATGCTCATCCACAGGCACATCTAACTCAACAGATCGCCTTTCCCACTGGATAATCATCTGGAGTTCTTCTCAACTCTCTGAATGGAGGAGTTCATCTCTATGTTCCATCTATGTCTCAGGTAGGAACCATGTACCCTTATTAGGGGCTTTCTCTCAAGTTTGTAAGTTGGAGAAAGACTTACATAGCTACAATGATCCACATCTCACAGGTTTGTAATCTGGAGAATGTATCACATAGCTTCAATCATCAACATTATCTTCATGTTCCCATGTTACATCTTGAGGACTGTAACAAGTCCACTGAACCTTTACTAGCATGATTTCTTGATTCTGGAGAAACTTGACCTTCCGATCCAATATCCACATTGGTTGTACTCGGAAGTCTCCTTCTTGCTCCACTTGAATCACATTCCAATCAATTACATGATTAGCATTAGGTACATACTTTTCAAGAAAAGATACATGGAATACATTATGAATTCACATGGATGCAGGTAGTGCAATCAGGTATGCAATAGGAGCAATATTTTCTAGAATATCAAATGGCCCACAATAATGTGCTTCTAGTTTTTAACAGTTCCCCAATTTCAAGGAACTTCGCTTTGCCTTTACTTTCAAGAACACATGGTCACCCACTTTAAACTCTCTCTGAGTTATGCCCTTTTCTACATATATTTTCTACCTATCTTGGGAAGCCTTTGAATTCTTATTTATCTTCACCATTTGTTCTTCCATTTCCCTAAGTAACTTTGTCCCAACCACTACATTGTCTGTTGGGTTGTCCCATTTCACTGGTGTATTTCACTTTCTGCCATATAGTGCCTCAAATGCGCTCATCTTTAAAGATTCGTGATACCCAGTATTATAAGAAAATTCAACTAAGTCCAAATAATATTCCCATTTATGGTTTATCAATCACATACATCCTCAGCATATCTTCAATCACCTAATTGACTCTTTCTCCTTTCCCATCTGACTCTAGATAATATGTTTTTCTAAAGTTCATATTTTTCCCAAATCCTTTGAATAATACCTTCCAGAACTTTGATGTAAATTTGGGATCGCTATCAGACACAATTTCCTTAGGCACGCCATGTAGCCTGACAATTTACCTCATATAAATATCTTCTATGTTGGTTTCCTTGTGATTTAGCTTCACTAGAATAAAATGGGCAACTTTAGTAAGCTTATCCACCACCACCATGATGGAATCATGTTTCTTGGTTGCTCTGGTCAACTCATTGATGAAATCAATTGTCACTACTTCCCATTTCCACTCAAGAATGGGAAATGGTTGTAGTAAACCAGCTGGGTGTCTTTTCTCATCCTTTAACTTCTGACATTCAAGACATATAGCTATGTAATCAACCACCTCTTTATGCATGTTAGGAAAAAAATATTGGCTCTTTACAGCTGCAATAGTTTTCTAATAAATTGGGTGCCCAGCATAAGGAGCATTATGCATTTATTTTAACATAATATTTTCAACTCCTGTGAATTAGGACCATAAATGTTTCCCCTGTACAAGATAATTTAATCCTCTTTTATCCCATAGTATTCAATTTTCTGTTGTAGATTACCTTGTTGTAATTTTTCCTTTATCTCCATATAATGTTGATATGATTTTGCAGCCTCTAAAATTCTATCCTTCAAATCATATTTATACATGATAATGGTTGTATCATGAATCTCATGCACTCTCCTATTGAGTGCACCTATAATACCCCCAAATTGAATCCCAATTGTAAATGTACATGTGTTTATATGCTGGTGATCTAGGATATTATATGCCAGAGTGCCTATGTGATTCTTAGGACGAAGAGCGTAGATGCTAAAAGTCCAGTGAGCATCTAATTGTAATATGTTGTCACTCATATTATCAATAAAATACACCATTGTTGCAAACCAAGCCAGACAAAAGAGTATGGGGGGATAAACTCCACTAGAAGGAAAAGGGGGGCTAAGAATCTAGAAAATGGGATAAGATAATGGGGTTTAATCAAAAAGGAATACTATATTAATATTCCTAAAATACTAAAATCCAAAGATATGGATATAAAATATATCCTAAGTTCTAAAGTGGGGAAATGTACCCATGTGGGCCCAAGCTAGTTCCCAACATGTCAAGTTGGAAACATGCAAATATAATTGGGGAGATTTAGTTCATTTTTCATCATTCTTCATCATTATGCCTTTATGTCATTATAATTTCTACCATTCATACCTTGCTACCAACTCCATAAATGTGCATGCGAGCTGTCTCTAGCCAGTGACATGGTATTTTGAGCTGAAGAGGTGGGTTGTTAGTCCCATACGTTATTGAAGAAGTAGGTTGTCAGTCCTGTGAGCATTTTATCCAAGTGAGAGAACTAATGGGAATTGATTCCCAAGGTGCCAAGCTACAACTATATGTCTCTGAGACTTCTTTTCTGACCTATTGTTGAATCCCTGGAAGGGAAGTGGGACAACCAAAGGATTGTTGAGCAGAGGAGGGGCACACTTCCTGGGGTGAGACATGCATGTGGGGAATGAGGAACTGTAGGATGTCTACTAGAATTGGTACCTGATTCTGAGCCTTTATGTTGTTTGACAAACATTATCCTGGGTTAGGATTCCTTTGCTCAGGTGGAGTTTATCCCCAGCTCGAGGGTGACCTATTACTGAGAGTTATGAGCAACATATTCTATGGCTGGGAGGAAAAATTGAGGTCTGCAGTTAGTCATTGCTTTCTCAAATATGAGTATTCTTATGTCTAATTACATGTTGTTATTGTGTGAAATATATTTATTTATGTTACTGTAATTGTATAGTTATGCATGTATAATTGTATGTTCTTAGTTCTAAATATTTTTCCATATGCAAGGTGTATTAGTTAATTAATGGTATCAGAGAGTAATAATTTTGGTGTGACATTTCCCATCTTGATATTGGGAATGTTACAATGAGGTAGCAGGAGAATTTTTGTTAAGTTGCCAGTAATGGGGACATTACACTTTGTTCTCATGGATATCCAAAAAATTATCGACAATGAAGCTTACTTACCTTTTTTTGCTTCCTTTATTTAAGGAGAGATATGTGGCATGTCTTTGCATAGATTTATTTCTCAAATATCTCCAACATGCACTTGTATTTGTATTTCTTAGACCGATATTGTTTTTGGTTGAATTAGTCAGTTAATGAGTATAGAGATACTCTTTCATAACAATTTGGTTCTACTTCTCTCATATGTATTATTTTCTTTAGACTCCTAATCTTGGGTGGTAACCACTTCATCTCAGATATGCAAACAAAGGCAATGGAATTTCTACAATTTATTTTTTCTGCCAAATCTCACAATATATATACACGAATTGTTTAAGTAGATTAATTATCACTAGATTTTATAGATAACACCTATGCAAAAATTTCGAGGTAGTTTAAGGGGTTAGTTTAAGCACTTGTTCTTAATGTTGCTCGGTATATGTTTTTTTTATGTCACTAGATGCCCAGTTTGAATCCCCCTAGACGAGACACTCTAGTCTATGCCAATGGGTTTACTAAGAATACCATTCACAAATGTCAAGAAACATCTATTGAATTTTCCCACAAGATTTTTCTTAAAAAATAAAAATAAAATAAAACATTTACAAACAAAAATCATTTGTTTTCTCTAAAATACAACTATATGAAATAATAAGATGCCAAAATCTTTGCAAAAACTTATACCTATATAGATTTTATAATTAAAAAAATACATATTAATCGCTAATGCCGACGTCTTTAATTCTATATCGATGGATCAAAGTTTAATGTCTGAATTATTTAATTCTACATATACGTTCCCTATCAGTTATACAACAAGCGTATACATAGGTTGCTTGAATACATCCCTCGTACATCAGGTTTGGTGCTCAAAATTAAAAATTATGTCGGGTTTCCATGCCATGTCACGAGATCCATGATCCTTGACCTTCCATATACTGGAAACGCTCTGAATCGGCCATTCAGTTCCATCTGAAGGCTATAAATTGAACCATATCCAAGCCTTGATGGATTCAACAATTCAAGCTTGAGAGAAAAGACACTCTGGAGAAATTTTACTTCAAATTGAGTCTGCATCCCTTTGTCCTTGAAAGTCTGAACTCTTTGTTCATTCCCCAAGCTCTTCCTTCTTTGTGACGGAGAACCTCATTGACTCCTTTATATGAGCTTTCCTTTGGTGGAGGATTGAAATGGTGGAGGCCCGGCTGGATGGACTTAGTTTCTCAGTTCTGATATGTGTCATTACAAAAAAAAATTATCTATATACTTTTGTTGATTATTTTAATAGAAATACTCTTTTTTCGTCCAATTGATAGCTTGAAAATATTTAAATTATTATTCCATGGGAGTATTTGTCATGTATGTTAAAGGATTATGCTAATATATATGCTAACATTATATATCATCACCATATTCTTGTGTATCTTGGTTGTTGAGGACAAGTTGCAGGTATAAAGCTTTGGGTTGCATGCTCAATGGTGGTCTTCATCGAACATCTGGAAGAGGTAGTATCTTAGCCTTGTCTTGTTATCATTTCATATATACAGAATAATTAGGATTAGAGTTTATTTATGTGTTTCATTCCATCTGTTGTGATTTATCCCTTTCCATAAAGAGATTTTCCTCGTAACATAATCTCTACTCAAAAGGGGTCAGCGACTTATCTGAAGAAAGCAGTGAAAGTAGTTTATATAGTGAAAAAGGAGAAAATATTTTCATGGCCACAGAAACAAAGATTGATGGAGACAAAGACATAGAAATGATAGACTCAGAAGAACAGGAAAATTTTGAAACATATGGGGAAGTGAATCTTGAAGAAGAACTCATTTGTGCCTTAAGTGAAATAAAGAATATTAGGAAAAAGAGTTTGAAACAAAAGGAGCAATTGCAAAAATATGAACAAGAGGATTGTGATTTGAAAGCCAAAATGTGATAAATCCTTGAAGAAACAAAGAAGACTATTATTAGCCTAAAGATTCAACTACAAGAGGAAAAAAGGATGGAAGAGGTTGTGAGAATCCAACTGAATAAAAATTAAGAAAAATGTGAAGAAATAGAATTTGAAATTGTTTCCTTAAGAAAGGAAACAGAGAAAAAAATTATTAAGTTGGATAGAAGCCTGAAGTTTGAATAGAGTACTAAAAACTTAAATAATATCATCAATTGTCAAAGGTATCCATTCATTAAGACAAGTCTTGGATTCGATGTTATTGTTTATTTCCTATGTACACTTGGCCTTGCTACAACCAAGGGTGTTTTATTTGTTGCAGGTGGAGTTCAGAATGGTTTGCCAGAAGATCAACCTACTATTGATTATACTGAATAGATTGATGAGTTTCCTATACCTCACATGGTATAATTTGATCATACAAATGACATTGTTGTCGATATGTCAGGTTGTTCTACTCCTATAATTGAACCTAACCCTGAGCCTACTTCCTTTGATCATCCAATGTAAAAATCAGTGCCCTATAATTTCCTCACCATAAAAATCGAAGGAATGGTAATCATGTTTTCATATCTTTGCAGAAGAGACATGAAAGACAAAATTTCGGACTAATGTCAAATACGAGGATACAATGTGGTTGGATTGATGGATGGTTGTGGAATCACTTGACTAGATGTTTGAGGACTTCATATCATTGTGTATACTTGATTATACAATCATGTAGTGTTCCTCTTACTTATTGATGATTTCCTTGGAAATGGTCGACCGAGGATCGACTCGACATGACAGTCGACTAGAGTTTCGACGAAGTGCTTAAAGAGAAGCACAATTTCAGTGGAGCATATCTTTTCCATTGATGTCAAAGGGGGGGATTTTTTATGTTTGCAAAACATCGGGAAGACATTCTTCTAGACATAAATATAAATATCTATATCTATATATATATATAATATCATATAATATATGACATGATATTTATAATACAAAGTATAAATATATATATATATATATATATATATATATATATATAATAAATAAATATTTATTTACTATCCAAGGGATGCATCCTTTCATGGATGGTCACCATATGTTCTCTATATATGGAACACTCATAATTGTGATAATATATTGATCGTATATCATCATATATATAAAAATCAACATGGTATCAGACCAGGACTGGGCTTGACTCCCTTATGGGAAGGCCTAGGATTATGATGAGACAAATGTGACAGTAATCTGGGATAGATGTAGATTAACATAGAAGAGTTGAGTATTTGTAATTGATTGCAACTATTTGTTTATAATAGAGTGGTTGTCCATCTATGTGGAAAGTCGGTGTCATCAGATAGTGTGGTTGACTCATATTCCCTCTTGAATGGAATCGAATGAACTCCCAATTAGAAAAGGGAATCACGACAATAATGTAATCATCTTCTTGAGAGACTTTCCACATACCGCTGGAAAACTATGATGTGGTTTCAACGTATTGGTTGTGGAGCCTGATTATATTCTTGATTCATAGGACTTTGCTTTTAGCCGTGTTTATACCCCATGAAGACTGCACAACCCAGAATATTGTACACCCCTCCACGTGGGGGGGTTGCAGGAGGGGGGGGCAAAGGAAAAATTGCCTTGTAAATGTATATTGTAATTTCATAGTAAATCTAGATCATTCATTATAAGGTTTCATATATGACGATAGAAGTTATGTTAGGGTTTTTTTCCCTAGAAGGAAACCCTCTTTTATGAGGGAATTGTATTGTGGATGTGTTTCATGGCGAATATTATATTTTGAGAGAGGAGACTGTGAGAGAAGGAAGAGGAAGTTATAGAGGGTGTGTTGTAGGTTGTATCCCTTCATTTTTTGGATAATAATAAAGGAAGGACATGGAAATTTCTTTGGTGGACTTAGTCCACACTGGATGAACCATGTATATATGTGTCTCTATTGTATTGTGTATTTTCTGTGTTTTATTTTCGCATTTGTCTTATTTTATTTCTATACGATCATGTTTTTCTAACAACTGGTATTAGAGTGAAAGGTAACTCACAAGAAAAGAGGGTTCCTAGTTCAAGTAGAAGCAATGGCAGAAGATGGAAAGTTTAGGGTCGAGAAATTTAATGGCCAAAACTACCAGTTATGGAAGATGAAGATGGAAGATTATTTTTATCAGAAGGACCTATTCATACCATTGGGTGGAATAGCAAAGAAGTTGACGTCCATGAAGGACAAAGAATGGGAGTTTCTTCACAGAAAGGAACTATGAACGATACGGCTGAGCCTGACAACATCAGTGGCTTTCAATATTTCAAAAGAAAAAAAAATGAAGGAGTTGATGGATGCATTGGCTAATCAGTATGAAAAACCCTCGACGTCCAATAAAGTATTTCTAATGAAGAGAGTATTTAATATGAATATTTCAGAAGGTGGGTCTATTGTAGATCATTTAAATGAATTTAATACAGTTGATAATAAACTAAGTTATGTAAAAATGGACTTTGATGATGAGATCAGGGCGCTTCTAATCTTGTGCTCATTGCCAAAAATAAGGAATAAATTGGTCATGGTTGTAAGTAACTTTGTCTCTATTTCAAACACTCTAAAATTTTATGATGTTGTTGGTGTTATCCTTAGCGAGGAAATGCGATGGAAAAGAACGAGTGAGACATCAGGTAATGCGTTAAACATGGAGAACATGGGAAGAAAAAACGATAGAGGAAAGGGATCAGGGAATCGCGGGAATTCTAGGAAGGGCAGATCCAAATCCACACTAGGAAATATAGAGTGTTGGAATTGTGAGAAGAAAGGACATCTGAAGAAATATTGCAGAGCTCCAAAGAAACAAAGAGATGGACAATAGGAGAAAAATCAAGAAGCAAATGTAACAGGTGATGTGTTACAAGATGCTTTAATTAATTCTGTAGATAATATTTATGAGTCTTGGGTAGTAGATTCAGGGGCTTCATTTCATGCCACACCCCATAGGAAACATTTTCTAGATTATGTTCAAGGTGATTTTGGACATGTTCATTTGGTTGATGATGCACCATGAAAAATTGTTGGAATGGGAAAGGTAAAAATAAAGCAAAGGAATGGAAACCCAATGGTCGTTGAAAGAGGTAAGACATGTTCCAGATATAAGGAAAAACCTAATTTCAACAGGGCAGTTGGAAAGTGAAGGTTGTATATCTGTATTTATAGATAAGGCATGGAAGGTCACCAAAGGATCACTCATGATAGAAAAAGGAGAGAAGGTAGGTACATTGTATTTATGTACTGGTAATATTGAGTCTTATATCTCTTTAGCTTCTACAGGAGTGGATAAAGAATTGTGGCATCATAAGATTGGACACATGAGTGAGAAGGGAATGCAGATACTTCACAAAAGAAAAAAAATTATGGATCTTAAACAAATTGATTTGGATTTATGTGACCATTGTGTTTATGGAAAACAGAAGAGAGTCAGATTTCTCAGAGTTGGAAAAGAAAAGAAGAGTGAAAGGTTAGAGCTTATGCATACAAATGTATGGGGACCAGCTCAGGTATCATCTCTTGTTGCCTCTCGTTATTATGTTACTTTTATTGGTGATGCAACTAGAAAAACTTGGGTCTATTGCATTCAACAAAAATATGATGTTTTTGATACTTTTAAGAAATGGAAAGCTTTGATTGAGAATGAGATGGGAAAAAGGTTAAAGTGTCTCATATCAGACAATGGAGGTGAATATTGCAACAAACGGTTTGATGATTACTATTCATATTGTTATCACATGAAGTTTTCATGGGTCGTATCTAGTTTCTGCAGGCCGACCAAGTCCTTTGTTTGCACAGGGAAAAACCATGAGTGAAATGCAGCATTCAGATCCATCCATTTCAAGCTTGAAATAAAAGAAAGAAGACATGCTTGATTTTCAGCAACGAAGATCCCATGTACAATTCATATTAGCCATTAGATCGAGCAAATAATAAGTCATGACCATCAGATCTCATTGGAGGGAGATCGATGGTGGGGAGTCATTGCGGGGATCGAAAATAAAATTAAAGTTTCTACAAGTTGTGAGCCCGCAATAGCTCAGTATCGTTGATCTTTCTATATCAACATATCAACGATGCATATTGATCCCACTACGAACAAGCATCTTCGCATTGCGGGGATCAGGGAGGAAATTAAAGTTTGTGAAAGTGGTGAGCTCGCAATCACTCATGGTCATTGATCTTCAAGAAAGGGACACCTTTTTGGTGATATCGCACTCTGGGAGGAAGAAAGAAGAATCTGAGTGAGTAAAGGACTCCCAAATTCCTGAAGTAAATATGATCCATTGAAAGCTAAGGATGCACGTCGACAGATCTCTCAATTCAGAGATACGACACTTAGGAGGATTGCATGAGAAAACAGAAGAAAACTCTCGAAGCAAATCTCGATCATCCAAAACAAGAGGACACATGGAGGCAGATATTTCACTTCAGAGATACGACGCTCTGGAGGATTGTAAGAGCTATGCATTGAAAAGGCCCAAAGCCCAAAATCCTGAAGTAATTGGTGGTGGGTTGTGGGGGCCAAAGCGGTGTGGACCCAAACTGCCCTTGGTAGCTTCCGCAATCATGTGCTTATATGTGGCCTATTCCAAGATCAACACGTGGCGACATAAGTTGGGTGTTAATCCAAATCATCAAAGGAGCATCAAAAGGAGAAGCAAAGTGTTAGAAGACCGCGACCAATCTATCGCTAGAGGAAAGAGAAAAATAAATTACCCCCTTAAATGTAAGCATGGAGGGTCTGGTCGAGGAGACAGAAAACTGTCAGCCTGAAGTACCGGAGAGGGAATTTTTTCCACATCCTGATCCCAAGAAGTTAATGAAAGAAGGATTGGTGGTTGAATTATCAACTACCCCCCTTAAATGGAAGCATGGAGGGTCTGTCCAAGGAGACAAAAAGATGTCATCCCGAAGTACCACAGAGGGAAGTTTCCCCTACATGCCCATACTGACCAGAGTTTCCTTCTGACATAAGGAACATGACAAAAAAGAGAAGACACCAGCTATTGTCTTGATTATAAACACATCATATGAATGATTTGAGAGGGTCGGATGGTTGAGCAGAGATCCCCTTTTTGTAATATTTTTGACTAAGCAGATCTATTCTCTGGTTATGTATGGGACTTGAGACATTTTCACTAATAGAAGTCAGTTTCTTTTCATCATCTTGTTTCCTCTTACTCTGAAATTCTCATGATTGGATGATCCATATGATATGTTGTGGTTTTGTTATAATGGATGTTTGATTATAATGTTGCTATGAATGTTTTTCGATGTTTTAAACTTCAATTTCAAGAAGTTCTTATGACTGAGTTTTTCTTCTCCTGGCTTCTTGAAGGCCTTATGCTTATAGAATACCTATCCACCTTCCTCACTAAGTCTTCCTTATATTCACCTTTATCCTTAAACCACTAAATGAAGTTAATCAAAACCTCATTTTCTTATGCATGTTAACCCAGTTTTCTATGTTAAAACATTATGATGTTGAGTTTTGTCCATTTGACCTTTCATAATTAATTCACATTCAAAACCTTTTTGATGGGTATTGGGCTTATCCTCTTGCAATCTAAGGGTGACTCTTAGTGCTAACATTAATGGCATTATTGTCGGGGAACCAATTAAAGAAATTTCCCTAGGATTGAATGACAAAGCAATATTGATTCTGAAGGTGCATTATAATTCAGTACATTAAAGATCGAAGCTTTCACCTAGTGACTCCATTGTTTCAATTGTGGCTCCCAAAGGCAGACACAGGAGGTCTACCCCACATCTACCTCTAGAAACACCTGAATTTGAACCAGAGAAGATTATCAAGAAATTAAAGGCTTCTCAAGAAGGATATTCAGCTATTTTACTAGGTACTCCTGGTCTTTTACATGATTCTACTTTTAAAACTCCAGTATCCATATCCAATTCTCCTCTTTTACCTTCTGCTAAAATTTCTAAATTTTTGGATTTTGAACATTTTCCTGTTGAATACTCTTCTTTTAGCCCCAAATTGAGAGAACAAAATTTTGAAGCCCTTGCTTCTCCCGCTGTTGTAATTTGGTTCAGACTTGAGAATATTGAATATTTTCCTACTTTGGGTCTTCCTAATCCTCCTCCTATCAAAGTTGTTGTGACTCAAGAAAAGAAAACCTCTTTTCCCTTGGACCCTATACCATCTTCCTCCAAGACTCAAACGCTTCCTCTTTCTCCAAAAATCCAAGCTGCATTTGTATCTGTCAAAAATCCATCTCCCCCTTGTTCTCCTACAGTTCAAAGCCCAATGGCAGGTGCTAATCTTCCTAGAAATAGGATGGATGCCATGGTGGTTTCTAGGTATGCCCCTCTTATTTTACATCTGCATGTGAATGCTCTCCCATTTGGAGACTACCTTAAGTACATGCCAAAGTTCATAGGGGAGGAAGACATAACTACATAGGAACACCTTGCATCTTTTTATAGTTATGCAGATAATCTTAGCATTGAGAATGAAGATGTATGGATGAGGGTATTTTTACAGAGCCTTGATGCTGAGGCTAGGAAGTGGTTTAGGGGATTGAATCCTGGATATTTTGTTGGGATTGAATCTTTGGATGATGCTTTCTTGAGGCATTGGGGGGATAAAATGGATTTCCTTTATTATATTACAGAATTTGGGTCACTTAAGAGGAAAGAGGGGGAATTTGTTTAAGATTTCTCAAAAATATTTAATAGAGTGTAACATAAGATTCCCACTGAAATAAATCCTACAGAAACCTCTGCCAAGATTACCTATGCTAGTTCTTTTGACCCTGATTTTTGCCTCCTGTTGAGAGAAATAAGATCTACCTCTCTAGCTCATATGCAAGATGTAGCTTTGGAAGTAGAATCTAACATATTGGCAGCTGACAAGCTTAGGGGAAAACTTGATAGAGACGGAAGGAAAGGTAGGGTGGAAGATTCAACCTCAGAATCCTGTGTTGTCCACCCTCAAGTTAATGAACTTACAAAATTGGTAAAATCACTTTCTGCTGAAATGGAGAAGTTGAAACTTGAAGGAAAATGGAACTATAGGAACACACAGAATGTTTATAATAGAGGTAATTTCAAAAGACCAAATAATTCCCCTCGGGTCCTCCAAAGAGATCAAAGAAATAGGGATAGGGATAATCAAAAATTCCAAGCCCCTCTCCAAAACAACCATGTTGTTGATGAAGAAGGAGAGGATGAAGAAACTAATCATGAAATTCATTGTCTTGGTGACACCTCTTCATATCCTCACTTAACCCATTCTTCATATGAAGAGTCTCTCATGGATAGTCATTTAAATGAATTGAGTAAAGGGGCAAAAACAAATGGCAATCCAAGTAAATACAACCTAAGGTCAAAAACGAAAGATGGGAAGAATGACACTTCTGATCAACCCACTAAAACAGAAAATTTCTCTAAGGTTGTGGCAACTAGTAGCAAACAAAAAGATGCACAAAACCCTCAGGCATTGGCTAAGATCCCTACCCCATAAGTTAAGGAGATTCTAAAATCTCCATCCTCTTTTAGCTTTGAGAATGAGATTCAAAAAATTAAAATCCTTGTACCTTTTTTGGAGCTGATTAAGAATGAGGAATTCAAAAGATTTCTTTCTAAAAGGTTGCAGCCCAAACCTTCCTCTAATTCCACAGATTCAGTCAACCTTCAATATGAAAAACCAATTGTCATCCTAGGACCTTTGGTAGAGGATAGAGATGACTCTTCCCCCCTTTCTACACATCATTAAACATTGATGATGAAGTTCTATGCATTTGCTTGATGGACTCGAGGGCATATCATAACCTCATGCCTAAAATTGTCATGGATGAGCTTGGGTTGGAAGTTACAAAAACCTACCATTACCTCTACTCATTTGATTCCAGGAAGGTGAAGTGTCTTGGGGTTATTAAAGACCTAGTGGTTACCATGTTCCAACTGCTAATGAAAAGTGTGGTTATGGATATTGTAGTGGCTGATGTCCCCCCCTAAGTTTGGGATGCTCTTGTCAAGATATTGGATCAAAAGACTAGGGGGGACTTTGCAGATGGACCTTTCATATGCCACCATTCCGGTGTTTTGGGGAGAACATAGAAGTATTTATAGGGAGGCAAAATTAGCCTGCATCATCATTAATGAAGCAAATCCTACCAACCACCCTATTTTTTCCCTTGATACTAATTTAGGATCTAGTATGTTCCAACTCACTGGTGCTCCTCAACCACCTATTGAATTTAGAAAGTAGTCCATCACCTCTTTTGAATATACTCCTCCTAATGCCTATGTTTGGCATATGTTTTTTCATGGGGCCTCTTCTAAGGAGGGTGTTGGTGCTGGGGTAGTCTATATTTCTCCTACCCAAGAGATCATGTCTTTGTCCTACAAGTTTGAATTTGAAACTACAAACAATGTGGAAGAATATGAAGCTCTTGTTTTGGGTTTGAGGGATGCTAAAGACATGAGGATTGAAGAGTGTTTGGAGATGTCGAATTAATTTTTCATCAAGTTAAAACTATGTATCAAGCTAAACACCCCAGGTTAAGGACTTACAAAAATGAAGTTTGGGATCTTGTTGCTAGTTTCTTCTTAGATTTTAATATCTCATTTGTCTCAAGAGAGGAGAACACTATGGCAGACTCCTTGGTTGTTTCAACAAGTAATTCTAGAGTTCCTTTTCCCCCTAAACTCAAATATGATGTGGAAGTGAAGTATAGACCCTCTATACCTGACAATGTCAAAAATTGGAAGGTTTTTTAGGATGATCTTGAGATAAAAAGATTTCTTGAGATGTGGATGAATTTTTTGCCTTGCATATTGATCAAGATCATGATACTGAAAAAAACCCCCATGTTGATGTTTTCCTGAATAAAATTGTTGACCATCATATTGTTTAGTTGCCTAGTAATCATATTACAAAAGGAATAGTCCCCTTGGAGAGATTCTTTGATAGAAATGATGTTGTTGTAAAGGTTAAAGGTTCAACTGAAAACGATGAGGTGACTGAATGCAATTTAGGTATAAAGGAGGATCCAAAGTATGTTAAGTTGTCTAGCAGCTTGTCAAAGGAACAAAGAGTTGAGTATGTTATTCTTTTAATGGATTTTGTTGATGTGCTTTCCTGGAAACATGAAGAGTTAAGAACATATGACACAACATCATTGAACATAAGATCCATTTGAAAGAGGAGACCAAGCCTTTTAGGTAGAAACTCTGGCAGATAAATCCCATGTTGCTTCCTATTATGGAAAAAGAAGTGAATAAGTTGTTGGATGCCAAAATCATCATTCCTTTGAGATACTCTAAGTGGGTAGCTAACTTGGTCCCTGTAAGGAAGAAAAATGGGGAAATTAGACTATGTGTTGATTTCAAGAATTTGAATAGAAGATACAAGAAAGATAATTACCCCTTGCCAAAGATGGAGCACATTTTGCAGAGAGTCACTGGTTCATCTAAGATGTCTACAATTGATGGATTTTCTAGCTACAATCAGATCTCTATCTTTCTTGAAGATAGAGAGAAGACAACGTTCACTACTCCTTGGGGCACAATCATGTCTGCTAAAATTCCCTTTGGATTGATGAATGCAGGAGCGACCTTTCAGTGAGAAATGGACCTTGCCTTCATTGGGAAGAAGGATACATTTGTAGTCATCTATATAGATGAAATTACATTGTTATCAAAATCTGATAAAGAGCATTATCATCATTTGAAAAAGGTCTTTCTAAAGTGCAGAAAGTTTTGTCTCTCTCTCATCAATCCTAAGACGTCTTTTTTTTCTAAGAAGGTTCATCTCGAACTTTGTTGAATTAGTAAAGTAATTTACAACCATGATTAGGAAGGGAAATGAGGTGAAATGGACTATTGAGGCTCGAGAATCTTTTGATCAGATCAAAAAGGCCTTGACTGAATCACCTGTGCTCATCATCCCTGACTATTCCAAGGAATTTTTGATATTTTCCTTTTCCTCATTTGACACATTGGTTGTTGTTTGCTGCAGAAAAATACAGAGGGGTTAGAGCAGCCTATTTCCTTTTACAGCAGAGCATTGAGGGATGCAGAAATGAGATATGATATCATGGAAAAGAATTCTTATGCTTTGGTCAAATCCCTCAAGGATTTCATAGTATATGTGTTGCATTCAAATATTGGTGCATACGCCCCTTTAGCCTCAGTTAAAGAGATACTTATCCAGTATGACATAGATGGGAAGAGGAGAAAATGGATTGCTAAAATTATGGAATTTGACCTTGAAATGAAGCCCACTAAACTAGTGAAAGGCCGAGGTTTGGCCAGGTTGTTGGTTGAATCAAATTGCAAAGATTTAGGGGTTAATTTCATGAACATAAACTCAGAAAATCAGCAACTTGAGTTTGTTGATAAAATCTCTCATGCCAGCCCAAATTTGGCAGAATGCACTTGGTATAAAGACATCCTATATTTTCTGCAGAAGTTGCAGCCTCCTGATGATTTGGAAAAAAACAAGGTGAGGGATTTGAAGCTTAAAGTGATCATATATTTTCTCATTGATCATATCTTGTATTGGAAATATCCTCTGTGAGTCCTTTTGAGATTTTTAGATCCATAGGAAGCTCAAAGGGCCATGACTGACTTTCATGACATCTTATGTGGGGGGCATCATTTTTGGAGAACCACAACCTATAAGATCCTCATAGTTGGGTATTTATGGCCTAGATTTTTTACTGATGTTTGTGCAAAGATTAGAGCTTGTGTCAAATGCCAAAAGTTCTCTGGAAAGAAGCAGCTCAAATATTTTCCTTCGAAGCCTGTGGTGGCTTTTGGACCTTTTCAACAGTGGGTTCTTAACTTCATTGGGGAAATCCATCCAGCTTCAAGTGGTCATCATAGGTGGATTTTGACTGCTACTGATTACTTTACCAAGTGGATAGAAGCCATTCCTACAAGGAATTCCTCCCATAAGGTAATCATTAGTTTTCTCAAGGATATCATGTCAATATTTGATTGTCCAAGCAGGATTGTTATTGACAATGCTGCTTCCTTCAAAGTTGAACCATTGATCAAGTTTTGTGAACAGTATGGGATTACATTAGTCCATTATACCCCTTACTACCCCCAAGGAAATGGTTTGGCAGAGTTCTCTAACAAGAGCTTCATAAATATCATCAATAAATTGTTAGAAGACAATAAGAAAGCATGGGACTCAAAGCTAAAATTTTCCTTATGGGTTGATAGAGTTACAACAAAGAGATCACTTGGTGTTTCCCCTTTTCATCTTGTATATGGGGTTGAGGCTATCTTTCCTACTCAGCTTGCCTTGCCCATGGAAAAATTCTTCTAGGACTACCAAGGAGAACCTGATGATATGGTCAGGAGCATACAACAACTGGTAGAAGTACAACAAACTAGGGATCAACTACTTGGCAAAGCACAGGATCATCAATAGAAGATCAATCAAGCTTTAGATAAGAAGGTAAGCAAAGAATATTTTCAGCTGGGAGATCTAGTGCTCAAGTGGGATGCACCCAAGAAATACAAAGGCAAACATGGTAAATTCGAAGCCTTGTGGATTGGTTCGTTCAAGATTTCTGAGGTATTTTCAAATAACACTTATAAATTGCAGAACTTGGAGGATTTCGAAGTTTTTGGTGACTCTGTCAATGGAACTTTCTAAAAAAATATTTTTCTTAAGCCATGATTGGATTTCCATTCATTGTAAATATCACTTTTTCTTTTTATTATTGTTTAAATAAGTGACCCCATAACCTTAGGATAAGACACTGAAACTACTTGTTCTTGACAACTCACAGGGAGCATGCCATCCCCTGTGGAGCCAATGATATCACATGAATTTTTCATAGGTCGTGTGTAGTTTTTGCGGGCTAGCCAAGTCCTTTTTTTGCACAGGGAAAAACCATGAACAAAATGCAGTGAGCCGTCCATTTCGAGCTTGAAATACAAGCAAGCAAACAAGCTCGATTTTTAGTAGCAGAGATCCCATGTATAGTTCATATCAGCCATTAGATTGAGAAAAGAATAAGTCATGATCGTCAGATCTCATTGGAGGGAGATCGACAATGGGGAGTCATTATGGGGATTAGAAAGAAAATTAAAGTTTTTGCAAGTTGTGAGCCTACAATCGCTCAGGATCGTTGATCTTTCTAGATCAACAGATCAACGGTGCATATCGATCCCGCTATGAATGAGCATCTTCACATTGTGGGGATCAAGGAGGAAATTAAAGTTTGTGCAAGTGGTGATCCTGTAATCGCTCGTGGTCATTGTTCTTCAAGCAAGGGACACGTGCCCGATGATCTCACACTCCGGGAGGAAGCAAGCAGAAGCTGAGTGAGTAAAGGACTCTCAAAGGCCCAAACTCCTGAAGTAAATATAATCCATTGAAGGCTAAGGACATGTGCTGACAGATCTCTCACTTCGGAGATACGACACTTCGAAGGACTGCGTGAGTAAACAGAAGAAAAATCTTGAACCTTGAACTCCTGAAGTGAATCTTGGTCATCCAAAACAAGAGGACATGTGGAGGCATATCTCTCACTTCGTAGATACAACTCTCTAGAGGATTGTAAGAGTTATGCATTGAAAAGGCCTGAAGCCCGAACTCCCGAAGTAATTATGGACCATTGGTCTCAAAAAAACAAGAATCGTTGATCTTTGCAACAGTATCACCAGAAGGCTCAAAGTCCCAAAGTTAACAAGTGGTTTCCACGCCAACCGATAGAAAGTGACTTCGAGAGATTTTCATCCAAACATCTCAAATTCTCGAAGAGACGAAGTCCCAAAGTAATGTCAGGTTGACACGTCGCTTCGGGCCCTACCACTCCACAAGTGTTTTTCATCTCAACACATGGCACTCATCTATGACTAGTTGTGGCATTATATAGCATCAGACCACCACATCAGATTCAGAAGATCATCCTTTGGGGGATATTCTTGCTCAACATTCGAAACTCTCAAGTGCCAAAATTGGCTCCATCTCTAAGCATGGTTTAAAAGGATTATGGAGTTGGTAGATGGATAAATTTTAGCGGGGGTGCTAAAATGGCAGGGTTTCCTAGATTATGGATTTGCATTAGATCGATGTCCACACTTCATTGCAGGGACAGAACATGCTCCAACGATAAAATTATAGAGCGACCCTGCATTAGAAACCATGGTATAACTAAAGAGGTACGTGGCAATTGGTGGTGGATTGCGGGGGCCAAAGCGGTGTGGACCCAAACCACCCTTGGTAGCTTCCGTAATCACGTGCTTATATGTGGTCCAGTTCGAGATCAACACATGGCAACATAAGTTGAGTGTTAAGACAAATCATCAAAGGAGCGTCACAAGGAGAAGAAAAGCGTTAGAAAACCACGACCAGTCTATCGCTAGAGGAAAGAGAAAAATCAACTAACCCCTTAAATGGAAGCATGGAGGGTCTAGCCGAGGAGACAAAAAAATGTCAGCTCGAAGTATCGGAGAGGGAATTTTTTCCACATCCTGATCCCAAGAAGAAATTAGTTAATGAAAGAAGGATTGGTGGTTGAACTATCGACTACCCCCCTTAAATGGAAGCATGGAGGGTCTGGCCGAGGAGACAGAAAGATGTCAACTTGAAGTACCACAGAGGGAATTTTCTCCTACACGCCCATACTAATTGGAGTTTCCTTCTGACATAAGGGACAATACATATAATAGAAGACACCAGCTATTGTCTTAATATAAATACATCAGATGAATTATTTAAGAGGGTCAGATGGTTGAGCAGATCTCCCCTTTTTGTAATATTTTGACTAAGCAGAGTTGTTCTCTAGTTATGTATGGGACTTGAGACATTTTTGTTAATAGAAGTCAGTTTATTTTCATCATCTTGTTTCCTCTTACTCTGAAATTCTCATGATTGGATGATCCATATGAGATGTTGTGGTTGTGTTATAATGGATTTTGATTATAATGCTGCTATAAATGTTTTTCAGTGTTTTAAACTTTAAGTTCAAGTTCTTGTGACTAGGTTTTTCTTCTCATGGATGCTTGAAGGCAT